>JAMWFC010000055.1:1905448-2061892 GCA_027475525.1 Macrolepiota albuminosa | reverse complement strand
ATCCATGTGATGAAGGACTGGATCTATTGTCAATGATATGATAATGGCCCATCTGTTTATTCGCGATCTTCACGTGATGTAGTACTTGGTGTGAGTATTACTGATAGTTCTGGGGCTTGATGGTGTAGAAGGTTACTTGCAGTGCACACTGACTTGATGATGAAATTGATATATTTGAAGGCTTTCAATAATCTTCCTGAAAGCAGAGGGTTCTCAACAAACTCCAGCCTAAGTGATTCACTCCCTGGGAACCACCGAGCCTTTGCCTATCAATTGCCTGTCTATTCTCTACTAAACTTGGGCTATTTATACTGTTTTTCTGGTGCACAGACCACTATCTACACATGACTCTTTTGTTGTCAACTCCCCAGCCTCCAGAACATATTTGATAGTCCAATTTCCCTTTTGGGAGGCATGTTTCGGTGCCACCAGTTCCACCATTCAACTTCTTGTTCCACCATTCCTCCGGATGTCTCTGATTGCCACTTCCCCATTTGCTTCAGCTCCATTTAGCACAATCCCATTCATAGATCCTTCTTTCCCCTTTTAGCGCTTCCCTGCATTCCATGCTTCTTTTGACATCCCTCCATGCTTCTTTTCCTTTCCCCTTTCAGTCATGTCAAATCGGGCATTGTCAGATCTGATCTTGATCTAGATCATCACAAATTGATCCCATTTCGTCACTTCTGCCAGCTCCCATGCTTCCCCTCCCCATTACAGTGGTTGGACTATTGTTGAGTGGATAGCTTGAGCTGGTCCCTGCCCTTTGTTCTGTACTGTCTGTGTATTTATTGGGGTGTTTTTGGAGATATAATTTGTTGAGACTGCTACCAGGAGGCTTACAGTTTTCAGCCTTATGATTAAATGTTTATTTTGACTTCTGGTGCATGTTGTGTCCCTGACTGCTGGTACAGCGTCGTATCAGTGACGTGAACATGACTCTGAGTGTGAGCATCAGAGTGAGGCTTTGACTTTGATAGATGCGTCAAGTTTTGCTTTGACTTTAGTTTTGACGACAGGAACAAGAAAACAGGCACAGACACGAGCACCTTTCTCCACCTCTTTCGAGTCTTCTTCTCAGCGTCTATCCTGCTCGTTGTACCAGAAACAGAGACAGAGACAGAGGCACCTACAGCCAGAGCCGGAGAAACGCCGGGAAACACACACACAAGTGCGTCAGCCAACGGCGAGGTCACAGACAGCAGCACAAGCCACTGTGTACTTAAATGCGGGGTTGATGAGGGGTGAATGTTGAACGTTGACCTGGGGATGGCTAGAACGCTCACAGGATGAAACAGGCAATATCTCTTGAACTCTAGGACGTCATCATGTTCGTCGTTGATGAAAACGGCACAGCTGATATACGTGCCTCGTGCTCACATGTGTACAATCGTAGCTACTGAGAATAAAGTCAACAAGGACCTTAGTGTTATCCAGGAGTCTCGAGTATATATGATGATAAAAGACAATATAACCATGGGACTGTGATTGAATGATATGAAATATAGATCAAGGAGTCTCGAGTATATATGATGATAAAAGACAATATAACCATGGGACTGTGATTGAATGATATGAAATATAGATCATGCATATAAAGTTTGAACGTGTGATGTTGTCTTTTGACCAATCATTACGTAAGTGTTCGTCCCCACGAACGATTATATAAGTGTTCGTCCACACAAATGATTACATAAGTGTTCGTCCACACAAACAATTACATAATGATTTTATTATTATTATTGTATATAATGATCATCATTATATGTAATACATTACATAATGATTTTATTATTATTATTTGATTTTATTATTATTATTGTATATAATGATCATCATTATATGTAATACATTACATAATGATTTTATTATTATTATTGTTATTGTATCGTATAGAATGATCATCATTATACGTAATACATTAATACATTACATAATGATTTTATTATTATTATTGTTATTGTATCGTATAGAATGATCATCATTATACGTAATACATACGTCTCTTTCTTTCCTCCCTGTCTTTTCTTAAAATTTTTGATTTCAAACTATCTTACCGCTAGCTTGCTCATAGGTCATGTTACTGCACAACTCTGGGAATGCTATATGCTCATCGCTTCTTCTGCTAGAACAAACTGGTACCGTCAGTCTATGTTGTTGTGTACTCACTCAATGGACACCTACTGGAAGCAAATACTATCAATCACTGTGGTTCAACTTGGTACTTATTACTACTTGTTGCAAGCTAGAATGCTTCGATAGGTAAAATTCTGGCAATTAGTACAATGTAAGTATGACTTCAGCCTGTTCAATCTATGGATCTATGCGGCTTGAAACAAATCTTTTCTGCAAATGCGACCATGGAAAAACTGTTGTATTACTCGAACAACTATGCAATGAAGCCTTATATATACCAACCTGCTAAAACAACCAAGATGTTCAGTGACATTAAGTATGACTTTAGTGAACACTCACTCACTTATACAAAAATAACCATATGCGGTTGATATTTCCTCTCAACATCACTTCATATACGTTTACTTTTTTTTGGTGTATAACGTTGAACAATGTCTTCACACAACATCCATGTCTGAACTTCCACACGTTGATGATATACAGTGTTGGTGCCTGCATACGTCTCCCTACTCCTTCCATGGAAGATGAATGAGAGAAATTGCAGACGTTGGGTTCACCATTGTCACTAGATGGTACCTCGACGTTTTAAGTGGTTATAACATCAAAAATCTAGTATTTTGGTGAGCTTTTCTATTTTACTTTATATTAACGCTTTTTTTACATATTGTATCTTTCTAATGTCAGCTCTTATACCCATCATGACCTGCGCACATGACACCTCACCCTAAAAGGATTCAATATGAATCAACGATTAGTCACCGCCTTTCACGTACATCATAGCGATGACAATCAATACCTTGACGAAGCATTCACTTATGCATATTTGGACAATTCATACAGCTGGATGGCAGAAAATATCATTGTCAAGCACATCGTTTCCAGCCATGTAACTCAACACCATATTTTCAACACAGCTTCGAAAATCATTGTAAATCTTCATTTACTCTTCAAGTTTACTTCGAACTCATTTTATTACAAGTTTGCATATATTACAACACAAAACGATAATGACACATCAATAGGTAGTATTACTTTCTTTTCATAGGTAAGTTAACTTTCATTTTCATGATTACAATACGCTATATGTTTTTTTCAAACAGATTTTATTTTATTTACTTATTTTATTATATAATAATATAATATATATTACATATATCGTACCACTTAATGTATGTATTCATATCATATCATTTATCATTATCATATCTATATCTGAATATCGGAATTGCTCGAATGTGAAGGCGAGCAATGAAATCTGAAAGTAAAGAAGTTATTGTGTCTCATATTGACTATCTATCAAATTGGAGTCTACCCATAAAATAAAAGGAAAGAACAGAATGCGTGCTAGTCACCTGCCTTATCTCTTGCTGGGCTCCCGACGTTGCCTGTAGCCTCAGCTTACAATAATGTATAACCATGTATAATAATAATGATGAAATAATAAATAAATAAAATAAAAAACGAATGAAGAGAAGAGTACATACATACAAGTAATAAAATAAAAAGTAATAAAAGAAAAAGAAACATGTATGTATGTAAGAGTCGGGGACTGGCGCACACGTGCGCCGCTACGATCCCAGCACGTGAATGAAACATGGATGGTGGGTTGGGTAGTGGAGTTGAGGTTCTTTTGGTGGGAGGAACAACTTCGTTCCGTGCACAGAAGCAGCTGCAGTGGTAGCGGAGAATACCCCAACCAGGCCCAGCTCATATCCAGCCATGCCTACCCACAGGAGCTGTGCCATTGAAATTGTTGGAATAGACTCACCGCTGTGGCGGCGGTGTCCCAGTTACTTTCCAGTTACTCAAGTTTCTTTATTTATTTTTCTACTTACCTCTCTAGTACAATCGGATTCAATTGTACTGTATAGTTGCATAAGCCACCCTTTTCTAGTTTCCTTATGTAGGGTTAGAGGAATATATTACTTACTGTGTACTACAGAAATCAGTACTTGTACATGTAAGGTGTGAATGGAATGTTTTAGTACTTGTACATCTGAGATGGGAAAGTATAGTACATGTAAGAATGTAAAGTGTAGAAATGCAATGGGATGTACAAGATGAGAAGGAAATTGATGTGTTAGTACATGTGGAGGGAAAAATTTGTTGATACGTCTATCTCAAATCCTAGACAGAAACTGAGAGAATGGACAAAATATATCAAAAATCTTCATTTTGTAACAAGTCCTATGTCTACCAAGCAGCTGAAAACTGTAGGCGCTGGTAAAAATACGGTCGAAAATGGTAGACCAAGACATACCTCAGCAAACTCACCAACACACCCATCAGACTACTCAGCACAGCATACAACACGACAATGCCCTGATCAACAGCAACAGCCAAAGCAGCAGCAGAACTGATGGCAACTCAATCTCAGGCAACTCCCTGAGATTGATCCCATCAGACAATCATGGGGCAATCATGATCGAAACCCGGTCCAAACATTGTTGTTCTCCCTGCATCCCGTGTACCACCATCTGCACTACTCCAATCCCACCACCCGACTTATGAAACAACAACAAGAAGCACCTGGGATGAGAGAAAGAGGGAAGCAGGGAGGGGAATAAAAAAAGAGCAAAGGATTAGCCAATGAAATCAGTGGGAAAGAGATTACCCACCATACTAGGTGTTGAAAAAGCAACCACCAGTGCCCAGCCCCAGGAAACTCGACAGCCAGGCACCTAGACCCATTGAAACATGACAATGCACCATTACCATGCCAATACATGGTGGTCCGTGCATAGGAAGGAAAGATATAAAAGCAGAGGAATAATGGAGGAGTCGGGCAAGCAATCAACTTGCCACGGCTCGGAGTCTCCAGGGAGTAGACGTCTTAGGCCTATGAGTGACTAGATTGACTTTGGACAGTAGTAATAATACTTTTTGAGCCCATTTTGAGTGTCAACTTAAGTTTTCATTCAAATAAAATCAATTAAAATTATAGCTTTATTACAATGTGTGTGCACGTGTAACTCAAACCCCCAGAGCCTCGTGAACTGGAGTTTTATATTTAAATTTAAGTTTTGTTCAATTCCACTTGAGCAACTTAAAATAAATTAAAACTTACATTCAATTGTAAATGATTCACTTATGTAAAGCTGCAGATGCTTTTCCATTGATTTTCTCATGATCAATAGATATTAGTCTAGCACCAGTTGTAACTAGATAGATAAAGTAAATAACAACTTTTTGCCTTTCTTATTGTCTGAGGATTTCTGTTTTGTTTTTAAATCTAAAACTTTTCTAAGGCCTACATGCCTTACTTGTAACTATCTGCCATTCTTTTTTTTGCAACTTCTATATCTGAGATGCTTGTAGCATCTATTCTGCTAAGACAACCTTGTTGTTTTTACTGATGATCCATACTGATGGTCTCTGTTGATGTGTGTTATAAGTTGACTGTTGATAATGCCCAAAAGTAGATCAGTAGCAGATACAGTTTACAGCTACTAACCTGAATAACACTGTGTTGGGTGTGCTAAAATTGAGGAAGTTCCAGGCAGTTTCCAGAGAAAAATTAAAAAAAATGGATCAAACAGCAAGTTTTGGTGGAGGTCGGTAATGAAAGTCAGCAAGGATATGTGGCAAGAGATGTGCCAATGACAAAGTGCGCTTAAAGGATAAGAAGAAGAGAATACAAGTAAGTGCAGCAAGAAGACATGGCAATGAAGCTAGAGGCTTAGTAGTGATGGCTAAGCTGCTACATGTGAACTGTCTACCTGCAAAAGTGGTACCACAAAAAAAAACATTTGTATACTTTATTCAGTACTTGTACATGTGAGAATGGAAAGTGTAGAAAGGAAATGTGACCTACAAGATGAGAAGATGTGAAAGGAAATTGATGTGTTAGTACATGCAGAGGAAAAAATTTGTTCAAAAGGCCTGTGCATCTTATAACACAGAGAGATTGAGCAGGTCTGGCCAATCAGTGTCAAGGGCATGTGTCAGATTGTGTTCTTGAGTAAATTGGCAATGTGACACATTCTGTGCTGAGGCCACAGTATTGAAAATGATAGTATCTAGTCTTCTCCAGTAAATAAAGAAACATTTTTAACCTTAATAAGGTATTGCTATATCTATGCTAAATGCTCACATGCAAATTTCCTTGAAAGAAATTTATCATATCAAAATTGTATCAAAACATTAAAACTTCAATGTTACTCCAAGAAATGAATAGAGACATATATTTTTGTGATAGCAGAAAAGTCAATAAGCTGAAAAACAAAAATACAGGATTGAATCAGCATGTTGATAGGACAAACTAAATATGTTGGAGAATTTGAAGTAAGCAAGCAAGCTGTGTGGATATTCTCTTGGCTTTTTAAAATAGATATTTGTACAAAGCAAGCTCAAGAAGAGGGAGAGGACACAAAAGAATGTGAAGATAAGGCAAGAAAGGGAGTAGGATAGCAGTAAAGGAAGGATTAGCTGAAAAAGTGTGTAACTATGCAATGGAGAAACCATTAGCCACAAGCCTGGGCTCAGTAATGTGCTAACCAACTGCCTGGACATGGCAAGGCCACAAACTGACTACAAAACATGCAAGATACACAATGGTCCATGCATAGCAGGAAAGAGTATAAGAAGGGTGGTATTTTGGGATATATTTAAAATCTAAGTTTTGTTCAATTACACTTGAGCAACTTAAAATAAGTTAAAACTTTTATTTCACATCAATATCAAAAATCTCAATAAAATATCAGCTAATAAATACATATACACTATAATACTATTTAGACACTTCTATAGCTTATGGAGTATAGCACTGTGTCCATCTTGTTCCAAATGCATAAGATGGAAAATTTACATGAAAAGAGCCATGATGTGTAATAATGAGAGTAATATATGGCTGGTATAATGCACCAAAAATGTGATCCGGGACCCACATCAGTTTTTATTGAGTAATGTGTTGCATAATCCACCCTGTACGGTCAATTGTCCAGATATTAAATTGTTTATTAGTGACGGCATTCCACATTATTATAGATGGATTATCTGAGCCAAAAAAAATGCACCTGCCATCAGGTGGAAATGCAATATATCTGACTTCAAAAGTATGCTTATCCATCTGTGCACCATTAGAGGCATTCCACAGATTCACAGATTGGTCATGTGAGTCAGAGTAAATGTACTCGCTATTAAGAATATATGCAACAGAAATGACAGGAGAAGTGTTGCTATTCAGCTTCCATAGCTGTATACCAATGAAGGCATCCCATATCCTTACAGAACAATCATCTGAGCCAGAGACAATGCACTTGCCATCAGGTGAAAATGCAACAGATGTGACAGAAGAAATGTGGCCATTTAGTTTCTGCAGCTGTGCACCATTAAATACATTCCACATTCTTACAGACTTGTCACCTGAGCCAGAGACAATATACCTGCTATCAAGTGAAAATGCAACGGATGTGACAACATCAGTGTGTCCATTCAGCTCCTGCAGCTGTGCACCATTAGAGGCATCCCACACCCTTACAGACCTATCCCTTGAGCCAGAGACAATGCACTTGCCATCAGATGAAAATGCAACAGATGTGACAGAAGAAGTGTGGCCATTTAGCTCCTGCAGCTAGAGACAATGCACTTGCCATCAGATGAAAATGCAACAGATGTGACAGAAGAAGTGTGGCCATTTAGCTCCTGCAGCTGTGCACCATTTAAGGCATCCCACACTCTCAGAGACCTATCACTTGAGCCAGAGACAATGTACTTGCTATTATGTAAAAATGCAACAGATGTGACAGTAGAAGTGTGGCCATTCAGCACCTGCAGCTGGACACCATTAGAGGCATCCCACACCTTCACAGACCTATCACTTGAGCCAGAGACAATCCATTCAGCACCTGCAGCTGGACACCATTAGAGGCATCCCACACCTTCACAGACCTATCACTTGAGCCAGAGACAATATACTTGCCATCAGGTGAGAATGCAACAGATGTGACAGAAGAAGTGTGGCCATTCAGCTCCCACAGCAGTGCTCTATTGGAGACATCCCACACTCTTACAGACTTGTCAATTGAGCCAGAGACAATGCACTTGCCATCAGGTGAAAATGCAACAGATATGACAAAATGAGTGTGGCCATTCAGCTCCTGCAGCTGTGCACCATTAGAGGCATCCCACACTCTTACAGACTTGTCAATCGAGCCAGAGACAATGCACTTGCCATCAGGTGAAAATGCAACAGATGTGACAGAAGAAGTGTGGCCATTTAGCTTCTGCAGCTGTGCACCATTGAAGGCATCCCACACTCGTACAGACCTATCCCTTGAGCCAGAGACAATGCACTTGCCATCAGATGAAAATGCAACAGATGTGACAGAAGAAGTATGGCCATTTAGCTCCTGCAGCTGTGCACCATCTAAGGCATCCCACACTCTCAGAGACCTATCACTTGAGCCAGAGACAATGTACTTGCCATCAGGTGAAAATGCAACAGATGTAACAGTAGAATTGTGGCCATTCAGCTCCTGCAGCTGGGCACCATTGGAGACATCCCACACTCGCAGAGACCTATCTTTTGAGCCAGAGACAATGCACTTGCCATCTGGTGAAAATGCAATACACATAACCTCTGATTCTTCTAATATATTGATCTTTGATGGTGTATGTTTTTTATTGCTTGTAATTGATGGGATTTTACAGAATCTCTTCTTCCATCCTTGTAACAATACACTGTCCTTGAGCCATGTTGCTAAAGCTGAGATGTATAAATGTGGTGTTGACAAAGCTGCTGGGCTAACAGCAAAATACACTACAAAGTTGGCTGCTTCATCAATATTCTGAATAAGAGACAATTTGCTTTCTTTGTTCTATTTGCATTGCATCAGTTATAGAATATAATTATATTAAAAAGTTTCACCTTTTTTATACTGTTACACACTTGTTGCAGCATAATATGACATTTTTTTGATGACTGTAAAAGATTCATAGTTTCTATCCAAAAAAGCACTTGAATATCAAGAAACCTTTCCAAGTTGTACTGAAAGACTTGTTTGATAATTTCAGAGAAATTGTAGAAGATTCTTTCTGATATAGAAGAAAGTCAGGAAATGAAGCATGATACCAGAAGATATAGTCATCTTTTTTGTAGAGCACAGCATGGAGCTTTTCAACAATGTCATCAGCTTGCTGTTCTAAAACTCTCATGTTCTGAGTATCAGCTTTAGAATGCAATGCTGCTGCAACAGAAGTAGATATGGGCTCTTCTGCACAAAGAATGGTATGTAGAATTTCCAGACGATCAGCAATAAACATTTCTGCCCCTCCACTAAATGCCTCAGACAATATTGTATCATAGAAATCATTAATTAACAATGTTGTATCAGAAGACTCTGAGAACTTTGCATTACTAGTAGAGTCAAGCAATCTTCTCATAATGATATACTGCTCTTCTGGAGTGCCAGAAGAAATGTAATTCACTGCTGTAAAAGCATAAATAAAAAGACCATTGGCTTTATCTCCAAGCTTCCTAAGTTCTTGTTTATTCTGAAATATTGGAAGTGCATCATTTAAATATGTCATAATATCTGCATCAGCCTCCTTGTGAGAGACATGATGAAGATGACAGACTGAGTCAGGTGGAAAGGTCTTGCACAATACTTCAATCTTGGGATCTGGTCGGCTTGTGACAAGAAACTTGAAACCATGCAAATATCCCTCTTTGATAGTCAAAAGCAGTTTCTGGAGAAATTCTAGACCTTTTTGATTATCAATTTCATCCAAGGCATCAATAATAATCAAATATGGAGGTAGATTCAAAGAGCAACTAGAATGAGCCTTTTTCCAAGGCTCTACCCAAAGATCTTGCATTTGTTTATCCAATTGCTTGTTGGCTGAGTTCTTGCTTGTAGCTAGTAAAGCTTTAGCAAAAAGCTTTGAGTGACAAGCTAGCTGATATACAAGAGTGGGAATAATATTTTTTTGTTGCCTTGTTTCTTCAAACTGCCGAGAGCAGAAAAAACTAGCTTTTAAAATAGCCAATACACCATTGTCCTTTTCAAATCTTTGAGCTATAGTATAAGCAATAGTAGACTTTCCTGATCCTGCATGACCAGTGAGCCAAAAGACCTGTAGACTATTAGCTGTTACATCTTGGACCCAAGTAGAAATTTGTTCAAGTATTGCAACACGTGTGCCTTTGGTTCAAGACTGACGAAATAATGTTGGTACATTATCATGATGAATATCATGCATGGCTTTATTAGCACAGGGCCAGTTATCTAGTCGCAATTGCTAGAAGTCATGTCAATTCAGAGCATGACCTTTTATATATGACTTACATCAAGTGCTGATTTCAAGTCATAGGTATTCTGATCATTTTTCAAATTCAGTTTCATCTTAGAAACCAATTAAAAACTTTCAATCCTAGATGCAAACAACTATACCTGAAACATGTTCACTTCTTCATCAATGTTCTTGAAAATATCATTAATGTTTGACTTGTCCATTTCATTTTCCAAAAGTTTCCTCCATTTTGCTTTCTTAGACATCATATGAACTTCATTCAAGTTTTTTAAAAGTTTGCTGTATAACATTAGTCTTGGAATATTCAAATAGTACTGCTCATACCTGGCAAAGCCTTCAATTAAACAATCCAAGTCTGTATCATCACTGACAATCAAAGCATCACACACAACACCCAGATTATTGTTGATTCTGGTCATCAAAGCATCCACATCATTTTTATTCTCACTAACAGCCTATAGTGATCTTTGAGGCAACTGTTTCACAATAAAAGGAAGGCAAACCCACATTTTTGAGCTCAATAAGAGAATTGAACACACCAACAGGAATTTGAAGAGGGGTTCCACCCACAACTTTCTCAGCTTTTTTAAAGAAAAGCTCAACACCGTTCCAAACTTTTTTGAACTCATCTCTTAACTTGTCTAAGAATGTTTAGAAGGAAGCTAAGAGACACCTATTGAACAGATAATGATAACTTACTAGGGTAAACTCCTTCTGCATTGGCAGAAGGCTGAGAAGGATCCACATGAGTTGTATTCACTTTGAAGGTTGTTCAAGCCTCAGTAGATTAATGAGACGAAATGAATACTAACTTGATGTGTTGCTTTCAGTGGGAAATGAAGATGCTGGATGGATGG
This sequence comes from Macrolepiota albuminosa, assembly GCA_027475525.1. Taxonomy (NCBI): domain Eukaryota; kingdom Fungi; phylum Basidiomycota; class Agaricomycetes; order Agaricales; family Agaricaceae; genus Macrolepiota; species Macrolepiota albuminosa. The sequence continues at coordinate 2,050,646 of JAMWFC010000055.1, read as the reverse complement.
AGGTAGGTCCTTTGGTTTGTGGAGCAATGAATACAAATGCCGAGTATCTCAATCACTTACCAGTATCTGACGCTATGGGAGTTGTAGTCGTCTCCATCGGCGTGGATCCTTTCAAGTGTTCAGACTTGACACAATGAATGGAATGAATGAACAGGTCTCACCGAGTCCATCTCTCATATTTGACAAAGCAGTTGCTGAATATATAGAAGTAGTGGATTGGGTTGTGATAGAATTGGTATACTTATTGCATTTATTTGTCTGATTACTCACAGTTATTATTTTCAGGAGTCAGAGAGGCAGTGGGTTGCAAAGTATCTCCGGCAGTAGATCCTGGAGTGCGTGATCTTCAGCAGTAAAGTTAGGAATGCACGAATACTCACCAGATACAGTATCTCCGGCAGTAGATCCTGGAGTGCGTGATCTTCAGCAGTAAAGTTAGGAATGCACGAATACTCACCAGATACAGAACCTTCTTCTGTATCTAGCAGAACAGCCGACGGAGTGGGAGCTCAAATGTAGATTCAGACGCCTGAGCGGCTATGATGACGGATGTGCTTACCAGAACCTGAAGAGCCCGGGATAAATGTAACCTGGTTTGAAGAGACATTTTCCAAATTGTTCACGCGAGAAGAGTTAGAATTCTCCAAAAGAGAAGCGGGGGAAGATGCCCTGGAGGCACCCACCCGAGGCAATAAAGTACGACCTTTAGCAAACACTGAGCGAAACCCTTGAATGAAACGTCGCCCCCTTGAGGTCTTGTCGTTCTGGGTAGTAGACATATTCAATGAGCAATAGAGCGATAAAGTGCAAGCAAGATGGACGATGATGATAAAGAACTGTTGCCACGAGTACACCTGTCGTATCTTGTGCGACATTGATTTCTATCTAAATATGGTCGAGGGTTTCTCATCCCATTCTCACAAATTCACAAGGCTGGGCTGTGCATGCGACATATGTCATTGTCATTTGCAAACAACGTGGAAAGATCTGTCTTTCTAAGATCTCGAGGCTTCTGCTTATGATTCTCTTTCCTAGTTTCTCAAACCTCCGTTCACGGGAATCCAAAAATCTGACCATCGAGACTATCAGTCAAGAACCAGTAACCTGATTATGCAGATTTACTCTTGCGCAGTGAACCCTCCTCCATAGGCCATGACGCACAAAGTAAGGCGGTTTCGACAAAGGCGCATATATTTTTACTGTCCTTGAATTTATTTTATTCCCTGTCAATTGTCGTACTCGCCCACTCGGGCGGCTTTCGCAAGCTGCCTGCCAGAATACCCCTGCCGGGAGGAACTTGGGTGCGTGAAACGAGAAGAATATGGGGCTAATGACCGGATAGGAGAGATTGAGAATGGGGGCTCTGATGTCGTTCAACGCCGGAGACAGTGCACTAGATGCACTCGGCTTCTGAGAGCTGTCCTCCGTCACCAAATACTCCAAAGGCAAAATTCGTTTCGTAACACACGAGACGGAGTATGCGGGAATGATCACCTGAAACTGTGAATAAGTGAAGTAGTCAGAAAAAAACCTACTTTGTGAGTGGTCTTCCGTTCGGCGAAGAGTGCATGTGAAGTATCAGCTATCTCGTAACTTGAGGCAACTAATGGGGCCTTCGGGATTACCTTTCAAGTCGATTAGGACCTATGACCAATTGAAAATTAGGACCACATTTGTGCATGACGAGCGCGAGAGTGAGAAGTGTTTGGTAGAGACTCCTGAAAAGGAAACACCTAACTCACTGACTCCAAAGAAGCTTTGGCTTTGGAGGCGTTCTAACAACCACTCACGCAGGCTGTATGGATATCCAAGAAGAAAAGATACGTTGACGCCAAGAAGGTTAGTTCTTGAAGGTTGGATGGCAGGGGCTGTCACAACAAAGAAAAGGGTGTCTGGAGATGCCAAATTGCATGGACGACGGGATAGTATTGTTCCAATAGTTAAACATGAAAAACTCGACTAAACGTGTTTATTTCTCCGACAGACCGTATATGCAGGAATGGCGAATGAATACGGCCTAAAAGAAAGAAATCAGCAGGAGGCCAGCCAGTGAAAATGACGAGACTTGGTAACTTCTTCTTTCGAATATCGATTGACATCTTCTCCAAGATATTCGACTTGACCCTTTTGCTCCCAGGCTGGGCCTCCTCGCTCGCGTTCCTGGCTGCTCATCAAATCGTCGCCTTCATTCCACAAGAGAGCATATTCTAGACGTGTTTGATACACCGAAAAACTTGTCTGAGGCCTTGCTATGAACTTACACAACAGAGGATGCGGCTATATGCGGATTACATCTTGTTTTAGCATTTGGTAGATAGCTATGCATATGATGACTTGTTAACGTGTTGGCAGCACTAGTACCAAAACAAATACAGTAAGGCCTTGTAAAATCGTGTCAAACGTGCTAGAGTATAGTGGACTAAATCCTGAAATGAATCGCTTACTTGTGACGCAGCATTATAGCGCAACGATGATATGTATATTCGTATATAGAAGACAATATAATAACACACTGGAGTCAAGTATCGAGAGATGTAAGTACAAGTTTCAGATAACGTAAAATAGGTAACGCACCTGGAGTCAAGTATCGAGAGATACCTTGACCCCAGATCGAGACAACGTATTTATAGCTGTACAAAAATAAAGTGAAGTCATACGTGTATCATAATAATGTAATGCAGACGTAATTTATCAAAATAAAAGAAAACATACGAGGATGATCATGAAGTGACATCATAGTGATATAACCGGAGTTACGCGTCATTTCCGTCGACACTCCCACTTGACGGTAACGTAGGCAATACAATTCCCATCTTCGTGCGATATTTTTCGAAAGTTTCTCGTGGCAAGGCTTTGGTTAACATATCCGCGACCATATTAAGGGTCGCAATCGGCCTGTATGAGTTTGGGTCGCTGTAGTCATCCTTGCCGGGTTTCTTTACCACTACTGTTTTGAAGACTTTCCATCTTTCTGGATAGGCCTTCATATCAAAGGTTGCTCTGAAGATAGGTCCCAGGTACGGTACAATCGTGTATTTTGTTTTCATCAAGACGATATTGGGAATCCCACTTATGCCTGGGGCCTTGTGTGGCTTCAGCTTTGCGATAGCGGCATATATTTCCTTGTCCGTGATAGGGCTCCATGTGAAGGCTGGTACCACTTCCTCTTCATCATCTGCTGCAGTTTCATTTTCAGGGGCTTCATAGAAAAAGGCTTTATGAAACATGTCCGCCTTCTCTTTGTTTGCGACCATGCTGTCTCCTCTGTCATTCCCACCTCTCTTTAGCATTGGCATCCTCGCCCGTCCTCCATCTGATGGAGCCCTCACAATGAAATTCTTCGCATCCCAGATTGTTTTCGCATTGACTTCACCCAACCACTCCTCCCAATGGGCCTTCTTCACCCTCCTGATGGCTTGGCTATAGTCATTTCTTGCTCATCAAAACTCCTCATGTGCCCGATGTCCCCTGATGTGGATCACTCTGTCTGATTCCCTGCCTAGCAACTTCATCCTTCTTCTCATTGTCGACAGATCCTCTGTCCACCACCTCTTGGCATATGTTGTTTCCCACCTCTCTGGCACCTTCGCCTCCACTGTTTATCTCAAGGCCTCTATAACTTCCTCCAGCCAGCATTCCATCTCCTCTTTGCTCTCTATCCTATCCACTGCTATTCCTTCCAACTGCTTTCCCAGCTCTTCCTCAAACTCCTCCCACTGGACTTTTTGGAAGTTCCATCCCCTTGTCTCCTTGCTCGCATCTGGCATCAGATCCAGCACCGTTATGACTGGGAAGTGGTCAGTTCCCGGTGGGGTCTTGCTTCTCAACACTTTGCATTGGATTAGGTGTTTGGTTGCTGTATGCGTGGTGAATACATTGTCAGGCCTCATTAAATTCTTTGTGCTCATTGCCTCCAGTGTAGGCACCCCTGGTCTCAGTGTCATCACCATCCAATGTCTATTGAATATGGTTATCAATTCCTCTGCCGTGTCCAGGTTGGCCCTTGTGAAGAGGTGTCCATTACTTGGATGGTCCCACATCGGGTGATGTCGGTTGAAGTCTCCCAACCATATGTCAGCTCCATTCCTCCCTCGTTGTCCCTGACCCGCCATGCTTCTTAGGTAGAAGTCCAGAGCTCAAATGCTTCTTAAATGTTTCCCATTGTTGTAGACGTTGAAGATCTGTACCGTCTGCTCTGCCATCTCGATACAAATTCCCACCACATCTGTACTTTCCACATCCAATCTTTTCCAGGTGCTTGTTGCTAGTCGTCTGTTCACTAGGGTGATTGCTCTTGTTTTTGCCACCTCCTTCTCATTGTGTCCCTTTGGATAAACTGGTCGCCATAATTGGGTGGCCCTTGATTTCTTGTTAAAGTTAAAATACAGTTCCTGGATGCATAAAACGTCAATATCTCCCCTCAGGGCGAACAATGCTGCGTGTTGTATGGTGAGGGATTTATTCATGTTGATTTGCCATATCCTTAGTGATTTCCTCTCCCCGTGCTCCCCACTCGTCTCTCCTTCCTGTCCCTCTCTCATTGTGACAGGCTTTGGGAGGGCTGCTTGCTTGCTCCTTTCCTCATATTTAGGGAGCCCATCATCTTGTCAACCTCCTTGCTCCAGCTCTGCTGCTCTTGGGTGCCGCTGGGCTCAAATTGCCCCTCTGGTGTTGTGCCCTGGGTGTTTCTCCATCTGAATTGATCAAGGGTGGTTTGCGTGCCTCCTGGTGTGTGTCCCCCCTCTTTGCTCCCTTCCCTATCAGCTGAGGCTAGCATAGGTCTGTCTCCTTCCCCCTGTCCTCTAAATCCTCCAGCTAACCTACCCTGCCCCACTCCTTTTGGCAGCCATGGTTCAGCGTCATCCTGCGTTTGGTGTCTCCCTATCTGCTCCCACATCCAAGTCTGGTTCGTGGGGAAGTACTTATATTTTGCCTTCGGTGTCCTGTATGCCAATCTGGCTTTTGCCTCCCCAAAAATCAGGCATGACCTTGCTGACGCCAGGTGGTTGTGTCGTAATCCTCTGCTCTTGCAATTGACGCACGTGAACTTAGAAGGGTCTGTTTCTTTACAGTCTTTTGTCCTGTGTTCCTTGGCACATATTGCACATGTGTCTTTCTCTTGCCTGCACTCTCCCACCAAATGGCCCTTGCCATAGCGCTGGCATTTGAGGCATCTCCTTGGTTCCTGCTCCAGTTTCCTCACCATGACCCTCTTGCTTTCGATTGCCAGACCGTTTTGTATGATGTGATTCGCCCCCTCTACTGAGGAACAGGCCAGTATCAAATGTGCCACCTTCTGACTCTTGTGCCTTGCTTGCGGAGGTTGCGCCCACTTCACCGACACTAGTTCCCCCTTGTGCAGACCATTACTGCTCTCTATCTCCCCCAGTTTGTCCATTATCTGATCTCCTAGAATAATTGGGATGAATTCAACAATCACTGGATAAGTCCTGTCCTTGATGACCACTCCTGCACTGAACTTGTCCAAAAAGGTGGCCCATACTTCTTCCTTCACAAACCTCCTGTTCCTGTGGTCAATGTCCTCCCATTCTGCCCTCTGTGTGACTTCCAGGTAAGTTCTCCCTGTCCAGTTTGTGTCCCCTCCTCTCTCCAAACTAACTGTCTGCTCTGCCTTTTCTCTTGCTGTCCTCTCCTCCAGTCTCCCCACCGTCTCCCTCACTTGGTTTGCTATGCTCTCCATTGACTTCACTGTCTTCCCCATCAATTCTCCAATTGCCTCTTTGCAGTTCTCCATTGCTTTCTCCATCACCTTCTCTACCGTCTTCTGCATTGCGTCTGCAATGTTGGCATCCAGTCCGTAGGCCACTGCTCTCAGCCCATCCTGTAACTCCATCGTCGCATCAGCGTGTTTCGCCAGCTGGAACAGTACGTTCTTCAATGTGCCCATGTCTATAGTGTCTCTAGTGTCGTTTATGTGGCCATTCGTCTTGAGCCACTTTCTTGCCTCGCCTACGTCGGTCACTCCTGTGCTCTTTGTTCTCACCTTGTGGTTGGTGGGGACGCTGCACATTGCTGTCAGTCCATTCAGTTGTCTGGCTCCCTGCATAGTTGCCCATAGCATCATTCCTCCGCTGTTTGCTGGCATCTCAGCGCGGGTTGTAGGCTCACGGACGTGTATGCAATAAAATAGCTTTGTATATGCACTATATACCTCTAATCTATACTCCCTCTGTCTCAGTGTTTGTTTGAACCCTATGAGAGTTTGTTTTCCCATGGTGAGAAGATGGTGGTTACAGATCAAGAAGCACCAGATCCAAAGTGTATTAGAGTATGTACTAACAATATCATAATAACTACTCACCTGGCAGAGGGAGATCCAAAGACAACAAGTCTAGGGATTCCCTATGCCAGATTGGACACTTCTGGGGCCTCTGAAGCAGGGAACAACTGTACAGTACAACAAAACCTTAAAAACTCAAAAATTGCCTACACAAACAATTGCACAAATAAGGGGCAAACTCTGGCAAACTCTGGCTTATATAAGCAGTCTGGAAGCGGTGCTGAGGGGCCCACACTTGTCTGAATGATAGCTAAAGAACCAGAGCACCTCAAAGGTTGAGAATAGTACTAACAGATAGTGTTGAGAAAGTAGTAACAGCAAAATGAGAGAATGATAGAAGAAATAAGGAAGTGAATAAAAGGAGAGTGAAGGAATAAAGAGTATAAAGAGTGAAAGAAGAAAGGAATGAGGAGTCCCCTGACACTCCCCTGTCTCCGTTGAAGTCCTGGCCTCTCCTGAACCCCCCAACCTGCTTGTTTCCACCACCCCCACTGCTGCTACCCTCTCATCATACAAAGGAAGAGGCTCCCCCGCATCCACCACCATCTCCATCCACATCCCCAGGACAATTGGGTTTCACCTCAGATGAGCAGCCAGCAGGTGTCCCAACTGGCCAACCTTCTGAACAAGCTCCACTAGAAGAGGGCCAGACATCAAGGACAGACCCTGCAAGATAAGGGTGTGCACCAAAGCACCTCCATCTAGCAGAAGGTGATGCTCCTGCACCCACCCTGGATTATCAGTCGAGACCTTGAGAAATTGATAAAGCAATTACTCACTCATTGCTTCTCCCTGGGCAGCAGCCACACTCCTGACCAACCAGCTCCTCCTCTGGACCAAGCTGGCCTGGGCTCCCTCAACCCTCTCCAGCAACTCTTGTAGCTCCACCACCCTCGCATCTGGTGCCTGTCCATTCCTCTGCTCCAGTCAAGTTCACAGGCTGGCCACCTTGGCCTCCAGTGCTGCCCAAGCACACCTTGCCTCCTCCCTCTCAGCCTGGAGAGCCCCCTGCACATCTTCCCATGCTCTCCTCTCCTGTTGTGCCTCTGAGTATGTCTCCCAGAGCCTCCCAGTCAAGCAAATTCTCAGATGTGCTCAATAAACTCTAGCCTAGGTGATTCACTCTCTGGGAACCACTGAGCCTTTGCCTATCAATTGCCTGTCTATTCTCTACTAAACTTGGGCTATTTATACTGTTTTCCTGGTGCACAGACCACTATCTACACCTGACTCTTTGTTGTCAACTCCCCAGCCTCCAGAACATATTTGATAGTCCAATTTCCCTTTTGGGAGGCATGTTTCGGTGCCACCAGTTCCACCATTCCTCCAGATGTCTCTGATTGCCACTTCCCCATTTGCTTCAGCTCCATTTAGCACAATCCCATTCATAGATCCTTCTTTCCCCTTTTAGCGCTTCCCTGCATTCCATGCTTCTTTTGACATCCCTCCATGCTTCTTTTCCTTTCCCCTTTCAGTCATGTCAAATCGGGCATTGTCAGATCTGATCTTGATCTAGATCATCACAAATTGATCCCATTTCGTCACTTCTGCCAGCTCCCATGCTTCCCCTCCCCATTACAGTGGTTGGACTATTGTTGAGTGGATAGCTTGAGCTGGTCCCTGCCCTTTGTTCTGTACTGTCTGTGTATTTATTGGGGTGTTTTTGGAGATATAATTTGTTGAGACTGCTACCAGGAGGCTTACAGTTTTCAGCCTTATGATTAAATGTTTATTTTGACTTCTGGTGCATGTTGTGTCCCTGACTGCTGGTACAGCGTCGTATCAGTGATAGCACCAGTGGCAGCTAGAATAACAGCTGGCATCATGCTGCCAGCAAGCATTGACAGGTAGCATCAATCAATCAGCACATGGCATGGCTAGCTGACAACAGCACTTATAGATTAGGAATAATGTCATTTACTCATGATGAATGGCCTGACGCCTCTTGGTGCTCCTCCCTTGGCCAGATGGACAGCTTGCTTGCTTCATTTCTCAACATTTAGTTTAATGCAGGACATTTAATTACATTACTTACAGTTCACCATCTCTTGGTGACCCTTAGCTACTTAGTGACAGGGAACTAGTTGTTCACTATAAATACTTACTGTTGTTACTAGTTACCACAGAACAGAGTACCCCAGTCTATACCCCTCAGTTCACCCTATGGTTCAGATTTCTTTTGAGCTGACTAAGTTCATAGTCGCCAGCAGTCTGAACACTTTTAGCCTGCTTGCTACAGTTACGCTTATGGAACCTACATGCCTTGCACTTATAGCAGGCATCACACAGCTTAGTTGTCACTAAGCCTCTAGTTTCCTTGCTGCGTCTCTTTGCTGCACTCACTTGTATTTCCCTCTCTACCTCTTTTAGGTGCACTTTGTCTTTGGTGCACCTTCCTTACCATACACCCTTGCCAACTACCATTGCCAACTTTCACCAAATCTTGCCATTCAGCTCATTTTCTGACTTGTTCTATGGAAACTGCCTGAGACTCCCTCAATCTTACTGCGCCCAACACATTATTATACAGGGTCAGTAGCCATAAACCATATCTGCTACTAATCTACTTTTGGGCATCATTACCATGACTGGAGAACTGGAGGACCTACAAATGCACTGGGTTGGAGGCTGTTGCTTCTTATCTGACTCCTGAGGGGATGTGCATTGCTTTCCCTTGTCTCTTTGAGGCTCTGCTGGCTCATCATCCTCATCCCCATCACTGTCAGGCAATGAATGCACAATGGCGGAGTGCTTGGCACAAATATGTCTATGTCCCTGCCCTCCCTTGCCCCCTTATCCACCCAGAGTTGCCATGCTTGCTGATGTTCTCCTCACTCTTGACCGCATACCCTGACCCTCCCTCAACTGCCCCATTACCCACTCCTTGTCCCACCCCTGCTCCTGTGCCATGCACCTTGCATGCCAAGCCAGCCCCATGGAACAATGCTCATGCCAGAGGTGACAGGATGCACACATCAATGTGTCCTAACGAGCTCCTGTGACAGGATCCTTGAAGTCACAGGTCACCCCCCAGCAAGCACACATCATACACTAAAAGCTCATCAGCAGAGCCCCAGACATGACCAAGGAACCACTCACTAGACCTGCAGCCTTACACCAGGACCACACTAGAGGTCCCTGATAATGCCCCTGCACTGTCATAAACTGTTTGGTGATCACTTGCTCTTGGGGAATGTGCTGTGCAGGTGGGACAACTCATACCTGCCCCACACCCAGGGACAGGTGCTCAAAGCATGAAGCAGGAGGATGGGATGGGGACACCACCAGGGAGGCCTGCGATGAACTAGGATGAGGAAGTGGCTCAGATTCAGATGATGGCCTGGCAATTGTGGGCTAGGATGATGGTCCAACCTCAGAAGGCTGTGGTACCGGACCTGGGGGTCGGATCATAGACTCTGGGGAGACTAAGTGGTAAGCCTAGGATAGAAATCAGGACACTTACAGGCAAGTTTGTCAATCTGCCAACAGTCATGCTCACAATTATATTCCACCCAACACCAATTGTATGCCTCCCACAAAGCCACAGAGTCATTTCTGGCAGGAGGAGGGGTAGAGGAGCAGAGGGGTGTAGCTGGTTGTGACATGACAAATGGGGAGAGTGACAATTTTTTTTTCTTTTCTATGATTCCAACTGATGGCATTATGCTTCAGACTTCAATCTCAAATCCCATGCAGAAGCCACACAGCCACCACCACTTCAAAGGGTCTCAGCACCTAAGGGGGGGTAATGTCATGACCCATCACCCCAGCACATCATACAACTCCAATGCGTCCCAACCCAACACACCATGTGAGCCCCAACACCCCACCCTCATCATCAAACCAGGTATCTGACCACAGCCCCCGCCCACAAGCTCCAGGCTCCACCAATCACTCCTGGCATTCAACTCTTCAGCCCAGCACCCACCAATGGGCCCTGACCAATCCCCCTGGCACCTACCAATAGGCTCCAACCAATTCTCCCAGTGCCACACCTGCACCCAGACAATATGCTGCAGAGGACTCGCACCTGGACAATATAGTGCACAGGACTGACCACATGAAGCCCAGCCCCAAAGCTCACCTGGATGCCCTGGACCTTAGCCACTATAGGTATATAGCTAGTAGCCAGCAATCTGTTACAGTAGTCTTGATATTGCTATAACTCCTGCCTCTATACTCTCTTGTCTATCAAGGGCACGCAACAATTCAAGTAACCAAGTGAAAACAGTGTAAGCAGTGTAATATCAAGACTAGCAAATACAACAGGGAACTACGCTATAAGTACTACGGGACCGGGTCTCAGGGTTCCGGGGTGTCTGGGATGGGTTCCAGGAGTCATTGAGTAGCGGGCAGGGACTGTATACCTGGATCGCGTGTGTGGGGCGCGCGATCAATTGGCGCAGAGGGGGTTGTGATGTGTGATGCGTGATGGCCAGGAACAAGTCGCGTGATCCAATCGTTGATCGGGGCTGGTGGCGGCTGATGGCGGTCCTTGATGCGCATGATGGCGGTGTCGGTGGTCATGATGGCAGGGCGTGTCCTGTGGGGTTGGAGGGAGGGTCCCGGATGGTGTTCCAGGGGTGTCCCGGGGTGGGCCCAGAGGGGAGGGGTCGTGACAAGTTTTTTTCTCCAGAGAGATAGCATCTGCTTGTAAGTGTTCTTCCAGAAAGGAGGGCGAGATGTGCAACTGAAACATGGGGGTCCCTTCCTGCATGAGATGGATGAAGGGAGCAGCTCCAATGATCTTAATGTTGAGCACCTCCAGGTCAATCAAGAGCATTGGGCTGCAAGTTGGAATGGGAGGGGTGTATGTCTGAGACCAGGTTGGGTAATTTGGTCCTTTGTACTTGTTCCAAGAGATGTTGGGAGGTCAGTCAGGGGCCTTGCAGACTCAGGCAGGCATTGGGAGCATAGTCGAGGGCATCAGCCTGGGGGGCATAGGACTGGTCCCAGAGTTTGGGGCTTTGGGCATTGGGTTGCTTCTGAGGGCCCAGAGATGGACAGTGGTTGTTGGGTGATCTTTGAGTCCTGGGAACATCATGGTGAGCATTCTCCAGTCAATGTCAGGATTTGCATCTCATAGCCAGAGGAGATGGGTCAAATCATGAAGCTGCATGACCAGAAAGTCTGACATGAATTCAAAACCATTGTCCAGGGTCATGTGCCCCATGTAAGACCTTCTGATGGGGCCAGAAGAGGAGGGGGCGTCATTGAGTTGTTGCAAGTTGAGAGGTTGCTTGAGGGGATTGTGGGGAAGGTTGAGGGCATCGCTGATGAAGACTCTGGTGGCTCTGCTGTCAATAAAGGCCAATAGTGGTCCTGGGGCACCATCTAACCTAGCATTGATGACAAAGGATTGCAACAAGTGAGACTGGAGCCTAGGGAATGTTGTGGTCCATTTGAGGGGTCTTTCAGGGTTAGTTTGGGGCTTGAGGAATCAGGGATGTCAAAAGGAAGCTGCTGATCATCGATCATTGGTTCCCAATTCAGGCAAAAGGTGAGGTGTTGCCAGTTGATGTGAAGGTTGGTATCCTGGAGCCAGGGGAGCCTCAGGATCAGGAGTGTGGAGGGGTGGAGTTTGGTTATCAGCATCTGGAGAGTGTGAGTTTGTCTGTTGGTGAAGGTAATGGGTGTATGCACAAAATGAGTGATATCTCTGGCTGCAGAGGTGTCTCCATCAAAGAGGCAAAGTCAGACAGGGATCAAAAGTTGTTAAGCAGGCTCTGGAGTGGAGGAGGACCAGGCCTTGTTGACAAAGTTGTCAGTGGTGCCACTGTCAACAAGGGTATTAAGGGGGTCTCCAGAGGGGGTGATGTGGGTTTTGAGGAGGAGGGAGTGGGAGGAGTGGGAGGGTAGATAAGCCATGAGAGTGTCCTGTATAAGTGCCCTTGAGCATAGGTGAGAGACCAGGATGGAGAAGTCATCAGAGTCAATTCTGTGATTTAGTGCATCTTCCAGGTCTAAATTGCTGGGTTGTTTTCTGAGTATTTGTAGGTGGCATCTTCTCCCTCAAAGGTCTAGGTGGCACATTCCATGGTCTGTCATTGGAGGCATTCAGAGATGAAATGGTCTTTTTCACTACAGAGTATACAGACACTGATACAATGCTGTACCAGCAGTCAGGAACACAACATGCACCAGAAGTCAAAATAAACATTTAATCATAAGGCTGAAAACTGTAAGCCTCCTGGTAGCAGTCTCAACAAATTATATCTCCAAAAACACCCCAATAAATACACAGACAGTACAGAACAAAGGGCAGGGACCAGCTCAAGCTATCAACTCAACAATAGTCCAAGCACTGTAATGGGGAGGGGAAGCATGGAAGCTGGCAGAAGTGACAAAATAGGATCAATTTGTGATGATCTAAATCAAGATCAGATCTGACAATGCCCAATTTGACACAACTGAAAGGAGAAGGAGAAGAAGCATGGAGGCATGTCAAAAGAAGCATGGAATGCAGGAAATGATTGTGCTAAATGGAGCAGAAGCAAATGGGGAAGTGGCAATCAGAAACATCCAGAGGAATGGTGGAACTGGTGGCACCAAAACAGGCCTCCCAAAATTGGACTATTAAATATGTTCTGGAGGCTGGAGAGTTTACAACAAAGAGTCATGTGTAGATAGTGGTCTGTGCACCAGAAAAACAGTATAAATAGCCCAAGTTTAGTAGAGAATAGACAGGCAATTGATAGGCAAAGGCTCAGTAATTCCCAGGGAGTGAATTGCTTAGGCCAGAGTTTGTTGAGAAACCTCTACTTTCTGGAATATTATTATTCTCATTCAACATTATAATACCTCAAAACCTCTGCTTTCTGCAAATTATTGAAAGCATTCACAACAATAATTATCCATTTTGTCATCAAAGTCAGTGTGAATTAAAGGTCATATTCTACACTAGCAAGCCCCAGAACTATCAGTACTACTTGCCACCAAGTACTACAACACCCTCTCTTCTCCATTGATCCTGCACATCCTTTGGAACTTCAATCCAAGGTTGCCTCTTTATCTGGAGTTGGTTAGCCCAGAGGGCCTCTTCATCCTGTTTGTCAGCAAATTTGGGGTCGTTCAGGTCTCCCAGGAGCTCATTGGGGTTTGGAGCATTGCCAGGGTTGTTGATGGCCATGGCAGCATTGAGCTGGGCCTGGGGATGGGCACTGCTACTGGGGTTAGTGTTGGGGGGGCCATGACTTACTGGGGGGTGGCCACTGGAGAAAGGGGGTGGACCAGAGTTTCAGCTCAGGGGATTGGGGGTTTCACCAGAGGACCAGAGCAGGCCTCCTTGTGGATTCCAGGGAGCCCAGAAGTTTGAGTATTTGCTGCAGTCTTCCTAGTAGTGCTGGTGTAGTACTTGGTAGCAAGTATTACTGTAGTTCTGGGGCTTATTGGTAACTCAGAAAGTTCCCTTTAATCCACACTGTTGCTGATGATAACTTGGTGTATTGGGTGCTTCTCAGAATATCAAATACTCTGGTGGGCAGTAGAAGGTTCTCAGTCAACTCCAGCCTAAGCAGTTCACTCCCTGGGAACTACCGAGCCTTTGTTTTCCAATAGACTTCCAAGAAGAGGTTCAATAAACTCTAGCCTAGGTGATTCACTCCCTGGGAACCACTGAGCCTTTGCCTATCAAATGCCTGTCTATTCTCTACTCTACTTGGACTATTTATACTAATTTTCCAGTGCACAGACCACCAGATCACATGACTTTTTGCTCTTGACCTCCCAGCATTCCTGACCTAATTTGTTGTTTCATTTTCCATTTTGGTGATGCATGTTTCAGTGCCACCATTCCATTCATCTCTTCCTTCCTCCATTCAATGCATGTTTCAGTGCCACCATTCCATTCATCCCTTCCTTCCTCCATTCAATGCATGTGCCACCATTCTATTCATCTCTTTTGACATCCCTCCATGCTTCTTTCCCTTTCCCCTTTCAGTCATATCAAATTGGGCATTGTCAGATCAGATCTTGATCTAGATCATCACAATTTGATCCCCTTTTGTCACCTCTGCCAGCTCCCATGCTTCCCCTCCCCATAACAGTGGTTGGACTATTGTTGAGTTGATAGCTTGAGCTGGTCCCTGCCCTTTGTTCTGTACTGTCTGTGTATTTATTGAGGTGTTTTTGGAGATATAATTTGTTGAGACTGCTACCAGGAGGCTTACAGTTTTCAGCCTTATAATTAAATGTTTATTTTGACTTCTGGTGCATGTTGTGTCCCTGACTGCTGGTACAGCATCATATCACTGGTCAATCTGCATGACAAGGGCCTTGTATCCATCATAGGAGGGTTGTTTTGGGTTGAGTTGGAGGACATCCTTGATGCATTGTGGCAGTGCACAGTGGAGAGCGCACTATAATTCCAACCTGTCTCATAAGCTTCCTTCTTGAAACGTACAATGACAGTGGTGAAGTGTTCTTTGGAACACATCCAGAGGTTGAAGAGGTTGTCCTCAGCTTTGGCCACAGTGTCATAGATTCTGAACTTCCTGGAGAACTTGTCAACAAAGGTTTGCCAGCAGGAGAGTGCTGGATTGTTGGAGTCAAACTGGATGAGGGCCATGTAGTGGTCAAAGGCAATTCTCTGGAGGTACAAGGCAGCAAAAGTGACTTTGCCTGAAACATATTAAGACATTGAGTTAGGAATGTACACCATTTCCAGGAGGTCCCGGCCTGTAAACACGTTGGGTTTCTGGACATCCAAGCACTCTTTATGGATGAGGACATCATGGGCATCATCTAGTCCTGCTGCGTTATGGGGAAGAGGTCCTGCATTGTAGTAGTAATAATAGTGGTTACCCCCCCCTCCATGAGGAGGAAAGGTGCCAAGGGCAGGGCCCCATCCTCCCAGAAGACCTCCAGGTGGCTCACCTGGGGGCCCCCAGCCTTGGAGTCCATCATTCCTGCTGGAGGGAGGCCCAGGTCTCCACACAGGGGGTGGTGGGGGCAGCAGGCTGGGAAGCTGTCCTTGGGAGTCAACTAGGGATGGCAGAGGTGGTTGGGGAGGGTTTGTGAGTGAGCTCAACAATGTACTAGGGATGTCAGCCCAGGATTTTCCAGAGGTCACTAGCAGCGGGGGTCAGGCATTATCCATTTGTAGGAGCAGTTCCAGGGGTCTCCAGAGTTGTCCCCAGGTTTTGAAGGTACTAGAAACAGAGTTAGCCCTACAGTGAGTTGACAAACCTACCATGCAGGCAGTGGGCTGATCAAATAGTCTGCCTATCAGGTTGAGGAACTGCAGTATAGTCGAGGTGTTTTGTCGTTCTTTCCATTGCCATTGCTCCAGAGTTGGGACCATGGAGGCTGCTGGGGTTGGTTCCAGAGATTCCCATCAGATGTGAATTGAGCAACCAGGGTCTGTGGGGTCATTGAGGGGTTGAGGGGAGAGGGATGTGTGGACTTTATTGAGCAGCTGCTGCAGCTCTTTGTAGAGGATCATATTGCACCTATACTTTACCATGGCCTGTTCCAGGAGTTCTCTTTGAGCAGGTCATTCCTCAAATTTGACCAAGCAATGTGCCTAGTCCTCTGGAGTGTCTTCAAAGTCATCATATCTAAATTCTGTGAGTAACGCCCTGGTCTACTGCATGAAGTCCTCTGGCAAGATTCTAAGTGACCAGAGCACCTCATCACATTGATGCTCATACTCCTTGAAGCATTGCTGTCCTATTGGTGATGGAGGAGTCTGTGTAGGTGGGGTGGCAGCCGGGTAGTGTCAAGGCTGGTAGTCATAGTTGGGAGGTCCACAGGGTTGGGGGGCAGGGCATTGGTAACCATAGTAGGGGGTGGAAGCAAAGGGTCATTTGCTCAGGAGAATTGGACGCAGCCCATTGGGGATGAGTGGGGTCTCTGATAGACCTCCAAGGATGCTCTGATACAAGGAGACCTCCACAGGTCAAGCCATGGCTAAGTTGGGTGGGGGCCCCAGCTGGCTGAGGGCCCTAGATTGTAGAGAGATAGGCCAGGGGCCTAGTGGCAGTGGAGGCAATGGTGTTTGTATGGGAGAGGTGGGTAGATGTAGTGAGGGGGTCTGTGCAGAGTAGTGGTTGGGGACTGGATATCCATAAGAGTTGGTCTGTAGTAGGTATGAGTATACGTAGCCATCAAAAACAGTGTAAGGAGAGAGTCTTGATATTATGTCAGGTTCTGCTGAGTCAGGGGCTTTCCAACAAAGTAACACCCTTATGAGGCTAACTTGATCTACATGTACTCAGATGTCTGGAACTCCAGACTGTGCTCTGGGTATAACTATTGGTTACAAGCTAGAACAATCTTGTATGTATCACACAGTGCTGAATCAGACCGCAGTATCAGATTGACTAGAACTAGAATGAATACAAGATGTTGTCCTTATATAATACTCTACTGAGCAGCAGGAAGAGGTGCCGATTCCATCCTTGGTGGGGTTATGGGCCCCTTGACTGCAGGCATGTCTACCACCATAGACTCAGTGCAATGTTAATTGCTGAAGCAATGGTAGGTAGCGTACCATGTGCTGCCATGCATTTTAGGAGATTGACCCAATTTGGGTCCATGCTGATAAGGTAATAGAGGCCATTGGCCTCAGGGTTCTTGGGGAGACGACTTTCTTTGTCGTGCTTGAACATAAGACAATAATGGTTGTCTTTGGTCATCTCCCACTATCCATCCCATTGTGGGATTGCAGGAGGGGTGCCATATTCATTCAAGCGCTCCATGTGCTCATCATTGATCTGTCAAAAGATGTCCATAGACATCATGGGTGCATGGAACTGCTGTTCCAGGAAGACCACTCTGTATGTATATGCATGATCCACCCAGTTGGGCAGTATCCAGTTGTGTAACAAGACATGTAGTGCATTGTCATTGGAAAAGTTCCATGCAAAGTCATCCAGCATGTGAACTGGGTGGAGTTCCAGCTGTGGCCCCCTCTGGGGCTCAAATGGCTGGTCAGGGAACATGGCATTATATGAGGCAGTTGCCTCACAATAAAGACCTAGGTGGGCCATGATGAGGGTTATGCACCGCACCATCACAGGTTTGGCTGTGCTGTTAGCGCAGAGAGCTTGGTATAATGTGAACCTGAAAAGGGTTTGCCAGTGCATGCAATATGTGTGATCGACTGCAATGCCCTGATAAGTATTCTCCAGCCCAGGGCAACCAAAGACCAGCATATACTGCACAAGCTGCTCCAGGTCAAATGGCATGGCTGGGTCTTGAGCACACATTATGTGCAGCATGGTAGGTCCATCATCTTTTGTGTGCAAAAAGTGCCCTGGAATGTGTCAGCGCTCAACGAGCGCAAGGTCGTCAGCTCCTTGCATTGGGCTGACAAGGTTCTGGTAGCAAGGGTCCCTCATCAGGAGCCTCATTGTACAATCATGCAGAGACTCATCTGTTTGCTGTGCAAACATCTGGAGCTCTGTGATAAGCAAATACGTGGTTATTCTATCACGTCGAGAGGTATGTGGGTTTGAATAGTATTTATAGAGCTGGTTGAGCTCTAATGGGGTGCGGAGAAGACTGCAAGGGGAGAACTTGTATATAACAGTGGCAAGTATGCCCACACGGTGCCCAGAGGCAAACTCATAAGCCACTGCCCAATTGGCCTCGGCTCCCAACAATACTGTATTTGAATGATACAAATAATAGGTGCAGTGGCTAAGTGCTCCTCTAAAGCATGAGTTCATCTGCTTGATGTTGAGCAGGCCCCACACCTTCACCCCCAATCCATCAGGGATCTTCCCTGAAAACTCATTCTTGGCCCTATATTTTAGGGCCTGCAACTCCTTGGCACAATTTGCCTTTTTCTTTGCAATGTGCTTATTGCGTGATACTCATTGGAATTGGTCAGCTGCCGATTCCCCTTCCTCTGCCTCCTCCTTGTGCTCCGAGCTCAACTCTCCGTAGTCACTCTTGTCAGACAAGAACACAACTGGCACTTTGCCTTTTCCAGGCATGGGCAGATTTCTCAAGGTTGCCACCAGACCATTGTACTGCTCTAGGGAGTGAGGGTCAGTGGTCAAGATGACCACAGAATTGTGTGCCTGCAGTGCTGGCATGGTGACAGGTAACAAGAACAACATCAAAACTTTCCTGGCATGTGTGGGAATGCCAGTCAGAAACTCTATCACCTCCAGTTTGAAGGCATTGAGAGGCAGCTTACAGCTGCAACATTGTCATGAAGGCCCCAACTTAGCCAGGGTGGACGGTTCAGATAGTGGCTGCGCCACCAGAGAGGCAGGCACATTTTGCGCCAGAGTTCTCTCTCCAGGCTCAGCACAAGGGATGCTATGAATGGGCACTTCTGGTGCCACAGTGATGGATTTGGACCCCATAGATGGGGCCTGAGATGATGTGGTTTTCCGCTGACTCAGAGACAGTCCTGCCAAAGGCTCATTGACTGTGGCCAGTGACTCTGAGGAGGCCTGAGGGGCCAGGGTGGGTAGCTGCAATGACAAAGCAATAGGCTAAGCAGGCTGCTCAGAGCATGCTGATTGCGCTGCTGATGGCATCCTAGCCCATGGAGGTTCAACCGATCAAATGGGCTGATATTTAGCCCTCTTAACCTCAGTGGTCGGTTCCTCAAAAGTGGACACTTTGCACTTAGATGTGTGATTGATCTGTTCTAGCACTGCAATGCGCTGCCTCTTCATTAGCTTGATTTGGTCAAGCAATTCCTCCATCACCATCACAGCCAAACTGTCCTGCAGGAAGGACACAGTTGCAGAGACTGGTTGTCCTGCTGCTTCCAGTCTGCTAAGGAATGCGTCTGGCACTGCCAACTCCTGCGCTTGTGGTGCAGGTCCCACATACGACTCTGCCATGAGATGATGCACCCATGGTATGGATGGTGGCCCCATCACCACACCTGCATACAAGCATGACGATGGTTCCTGGTAGTAGCACTTCTGGCACATGCTGTCCTCTGGGTGCTTGTAGTGCCCCTTGTCATCAACCTCCATCTTTTGCAAGTGGAGGGGCATCTGGTAGGGTAGCAGTTTCTCATGGCCTGGATAGGCCACACCAGCTAACTGATATTGGCTCACCACTGGTATTTGACAGGGTACTCTCATTGTTGTATATTTGGGGGTCTCCCCCCTCTACTAGAGCCTTGCAGGCTCTGATCACTTTTTTGCGGCCCCCAATAGGCCATTTTAAGCAACACGTCAGCTATGTATACTGGAACTTAGGAAAGAAAACAGAAAAAAAAATCTCCTAACTCTGCCAGTAGTGTAAACAACTACAAATACCCACCACCCAGTCTTTCACCGGTGATCATAGTCATATAAACAGCCACAATTAGTAGCCACCTAGTTAGTCACCGGCTATCAAAGTGGACTTCATCCACATTCCACCACCACACACGTGTTATGTGCGTTTTGCTAGCTGTTGAGGGTGTTTTACACCCTGCAGCTCTAGATACCTGTCCATTGCTGCCAGATCTTTGCAGTTCACTAGCGGTTTCCAGATAGTATCACCTAAGCTCCACCTTACTTTGAATTCGAGGTTTCCCCCTATCCACTTATAATCTATGAGGTCATCTACAAACCATTCCTGGTCATCACCAGTTCCAAAGTTATAAAGCTCTGGGGTCACGCAATTAGGGAAGAGCGCATCATTATTGGCTAAGTATGGTTGCAACAACAACACATGGAACTTAGGGACTATTCTGCGTGCCTGCAGCACATGGGGCAGTTACAGCACATAGTTAGATGTGCTCAGCTTGGCCTCAAGGACCCTATATGGTCCAATCCACTTTGGATACAGCTTACTCACTCTTCCTTTTGGCAAGTTCAAGTTCTTTGTTGAGAGATACACTAGGCTTCCTTTCTTAATGTCCAGCTCATCACATCTGTGATTATTCACATGTTTTGTCTGCCATACATGCAATTCTATAATTGCATCATGGGCCTCCACTAAGTTTTGTAGCACATTGCATGCAAACTGCTTCACTCCAACATGAATAGCTTTGTTGGTGTGAAGTTCATAAATCATAGATGGCATATAGCCATTATTGAGTTCAAAGGGTGAATACCCCATGGTTTCAGATATGCTCACATTTATTGCAAATTCGATGAGTGGACATCTTTCCACCCAGTCCTTCTGATCAGGACATACAAACACATGCAGTATCTGCATGACATTTTTATTTGCCTGTTCTTTCTGGCCATCCATTTGTGGATGAAACAACATTGACATGAGTAACTTTGCTCTGAGCAGCTTGTGCAGCTCCTTCCACCATTTGGAAGTGAACTTAGCATCTTGATTGCTTACAATTGAACTTGGCAATCCATGAAGGCGTACTATTTCCTTGAGATAAATCCAAGACAAGTCCGAAGCTGTCATGGTGGTCTTCAGCAGAATGAGATGGACCATACTGGTCATTCTGCAGATCACTACCCAGAGGTAGTTAAAACCCTTTGACTTCAGGAACGGACCTATAAAGTCTTTCTCAATTGAGTTCCAGGGCTTGACCAGTATAGGAAGCAAATAAAGCTTTTTCGGTGGCTTCAATGTCAATACTTTTGACTGTTGACATATCTTGCACGTTGAGCAGAATTGACTCGTTTCTTTGGCCATTTGTGGCCACCAGTACCAGCATCGCACATAGTCCAGCATTTTCTGAGTTTTGAAGTGGCCCACTACTCTGTGGGCCTGATCCAGGATAGCCATGATTGAAGACCTCTTCCAGGGAATGCAGATGACTTTGGACTCAGTGGATCTGGTAAGATAGATGAGCTGCTGCTCCACCTTGAAGTGTGGATGCATATGGATATTGTTCAGAATCTCCAAGAAGAGATTGTCATCCTTGTATCCTTGCTGGATATGTGTGCAAAATTGTGCATTGCCTAGGTCAGCCAGTGCAGGCTTATGGTTCTGTAAATCCAGTGCCTGCTGGAGAGTCACCTCAGTACCACTAGGAAGCCCTTCATGCCTTGTCTCTGTGCTTGGCTGAACAGCCTCATAGCCCACCGACACCTCAGCCTCAATATTGCAAGCTTCTTGCTGTTCTTACAGTCACTTACTGCAATGTGATTCCTGTGCTTGCATGGCACGTAACTCAACTGTATGTTCCTTGATTTCATGGAACCTATGCAGGGGCAAGTCTCCACCCTCCAGGTCAATGCATCTGTCTGCCTGGACATAATTATACATGTCATGGACATCATCTCGAGTATTGCTGTTGAAATATCAAGACAAGCAATCCATCACTCTGTTCAATTCATCTTTTACTTAGGTGATGTCAAACTGGTATTGCAACATGTAGTCAATCCAGCAACGTTGTCGTGGTGAGAGGTGCACTTGAGTCTTGAAAAACTCAAGTGCTTTGTGATCCGTAATGATATGGATGTTATATCTCATCAGCTTATCCTCCCACTTGAGGAGGGCTTCCAGGATAGTGAGTGTTTCTAACTCGTGTACAGCATAGTTCTGCTGTGCAGTAGTGAACTTGCAGGACATAAATTCCACTGGTTGGCAAGTTTGCCATGTTTTACCTTGGCCAAACATGGCCCCAACTCCAGTCTTTGATGTGTTGCATATAAGCCAGATGAGCTTGTCAATGCGTGGATCAATTGGCCAGATTACTGGCATCTCTGTGCAAATGCACTTAATCATCTCGAAACACTGCTGATGCAGTGGTCTCCAGTGAAATGGGGACCCATTCTGGGTCATGGCCATCAATGGCCCAGTATATGCTGTGATATCTGGCAAGAAGTTACCAATATAATTTACTAGCCCAACAAATTGCTAGATATTATTATATGTGCGTGGAGTACACCACTTTCAAATTCAATTGAGTTTATCTGTGTCCAGGTGAATACTCTTCTCATCAATGGCATGACCAAGACAGTCTATACTAGGTGTGTACAACTTGCACTTCTTCCATTTGAGGTAGAGGCTAGTCTTACATAGTCGTTCAAATATGACTTGTAGGTGCTGCTCATGCTCCTCGAGGGAATCAGAAAAGATGAATATATCATCTAAATAGACATGCATAAACTTCCCAATTACATCTCAGAAAATTGAGGTCATTAACCTCTGGAATGTCGCTGGTGCATTACAATCACCAATCTGCATGATATTGCTTACAAATGTCCCCATCAAGGATAAAAACAGCGTCTTCAGTATATCCTCTTTGCATATACAAATCTGTTTATATGTGTCTGTTAGGTCAATTTTCGACCTATATTTTGCTTTGCATATGACTTCCTGATCTGGAAGAGGTGTTATGTCCTTGACTGTATTATTATTGTGCTGTCGTGCATCCAATGCAGTTTGTAATATCCCATCCTTCTTGGGAATACACAGTAAAGGTGCAGCTTGCACTGCTGGTTGTGGTTCCCACCACTTTGTGTTTATGTATCTGTTTGTCTTTTCATGAAGCTGATCCTGTAGTGCTTGTGGGCAGCGAGGCAAATGGTACTTGTACTGCTTATTATCATCAATGAGGTTCATTTCATGATTAACCTCCTGCCATGGAGGAAGTTCTTCCTTTGTCCCATTGACAATGTCAGCAAACTCATGTTGCCATTGCTGGTGCAATCAAGGAATATCCTCCTCTGTAAGGCTCACAGCCTTACATTTTCCTTTCAGTACATGTGCTACATGCAGCTGATTGGTCTTCTGTGAGATCTCCCAGATTCAACCTTATGACTGGTTGCCTTCTCATCCCTCTTATTGTATTTGACAATGGTCGCATGCTTCTTGCTTTCAGTGATACTCCATCAAATACGATATCCGATGTTTTAGAAATTTCATCCTCTTGTGCGTGACAGTATACTTCTCCCATCTGGATCAACTGCACCCTTTCCATAGTATGTATCACCATTGACGCTACCAACTTGTTCTACTCTCGTGGCATTTGTAGGTCATACACTCATTGCACTTCTGGCCGAGGCACTGGTCAATCTCTTAGCGACTTTGTGCTTCCCACAGTTCCCATTGTACTATTTACCTCATCCTTGATGAGATCCTCAACCTTTACTTGAGAGCTAGTCAGCTGACATTCTAGTGACTCCACCACGCATTTACCACACTCCTTCTCATGCTGTATAGCCTGCTTAGGCTTTCCATTTGTATACCCAACCACTTCTGGGTGCTTCCCCTTCTTCAGAGTTCCTTGAAACTCTTCTTCAGACATTGGTATAGCTGGCGAGTCTGCCAGCAAGCCTTTCAGTGGGACTTGATCATCCTCCACCTCCTGTACAGTTGCTCTCTTGCGACCATCTAGTCAGTTGCATTCATCATGCCATTTTTTAGTTGCGCAATGGTGCCTCAGATGACCATTTGTGTTGTTTAACATGACTTTCTCTGCCTTCAAAGGCATACATACCATTCACAATGACCATGTTGTTCACAAAGTCCAAGGACACCTTGTTTTTACACATAAATGGGGTACCGATGATCATGTTGTAGCAATCAAAATTTGCTATGTCCGCATACTCTTTGGTCGACATCCTTGATGTCTTTATCCTTACTACAGCGCCAAACTGCACCATGGCACGACTTTCTATGGTCTCTAACTGGAGCATCAACGGCTTTTCCAGCTCATGAATGCAAATTGCATTGACATGAGCAAACTGGGGTGTAATGCCCATAGTGGTACTCTTTGAGTCCTACAACGTCCATGCTGGATGTCCATTGACAACAACGTAGGTGACCAAGCACTCCTTCTCCTCAGAAGTATAACATGGCCACTGCAACTTATTAGTTGCCTTCTGCAGGGTTACACGTCTTATTCGGACGTGTTGATTTCCATGGCACTCAGTCAGTGCAAACAGGTGTTCCTCCTTGTCATCATGAGTGTAATAGTTGCTGTCATACATGTCCACTGCAATGTATTCATCGCCCTCAATCTGGATGCTTTCAGTGTCATCTACTTCTGAGCCCTCAGCCTCTAATTGCAGCTCTTCCTCCACCTCGTTGACAACCCTGTCATCCTTGTCATCACTGATAACCTTGCTAGGAGCGACCACCATATTGGCTGCCCAGATGTGTGCCTTGGGTGGGGCAGGATATTCCTTAGAAAAATGCCCGACCCTACCACAGTTGTAGCACACTGAAGGGTCCCTGGCAGGCCTTCTCTGGGCTGTTCCAGGAGCCCCAGTGGGTTTGCTTGCCATACATGTTACAGGTGCTACACCCCCTCTAGCTGCTACTTGGTTTTGACTCAAAAAGGGTCGGCTATCTTTTGCTGGCAAATATCCAGCAGGCTTTGATTGAGGCCATTGGCCTCCAGAAATTGTCTTGCAGATGACAAATTGCAGATTGCAATTGTTCTCCATTTCTGACTGTTTGGCCAGGAAGGTTCCCACCTTCACTGCCTGATGGTTCATAGGTCCTCAGTGTGAGCTATGCTGTTCATAATGATTCGCAGTCTGTGTTGACTGCTCATAACAAATGGCATACGCCAAGAATTCAGTCACGGTATTGACCTCCGGAGACAGATTGTCATTGCGTATCAACACTCTCCTCATCTCTGCAGGTATTCCATCCAGAAATGTCTTGCAAATGGTGTATTTGTCTGGATAGATGGCCATATTCTGTGCATAACCTACCAGGTCATCATAAAATGTCTGGATGCCAGTCTTAGCATCATACACTGCCTTTCTAAAGACATCCCATGCTTCCTGCATTGTCACAGCATTGACAAAACAATTGTACAGTCCTATCAGTCTTATCAGGACCTCTTTAAATGTACAATGTGATTTGTCATGATTAATGTAAAGGACATGGCAGCGGAACCAATTCTAGGCCTCTCTCTCCATAAATTCATGTAGCACAAATATTCTCTCCTGGTCCATGTTGTCTCCGCCATAGCAGCAGGCTCCCAGGTGGTAACAGATGTCCATGGCCCAGTCCTCCAGCTGGGAGAACCTATGCCCTCTAGCATATGCACGTATGTGCTTACCATCAGATTTGCGGGGACTTACCCCAGCAGGGAACTTAAACCTGACTCCAAGAGAGTCATCTACCAGACAAGTGAGATGGTCATGCATATGATCCATATGAATCCTAACTGCCTCATTCATTCCAGGTGTAGTTTCACACAAATCATGGGATGCGGGCATCAAAAAAGCCTGGGGACTGTGAAACAGGTGTTTATTGGCTGGTCTTTCTGGCCGTAGGGTAGGCTGTTGCCTTACTTCCTGCTTCGCTGGTAATCCACCAGCCTGCCTGCCACTATTACGACAATTATTATTGTCTCAATTATTCTGTCTATGATCACAATCCCTACCATTGTTATTGCAACAATTTGGCTCCCTCCTCCTGTAGTGATCACTACTATTATCACTACCCTCTGGATCTCTGTCCGGTTCAGCAGTTTGAGCCACAAATTGTTGCTGATACGATGCTGTACCAGCAGTCAGGGACACAACATGCACCAGAAGTCAAAATAAACATTTAATTATGGGCTGAAAACTGTAAGCCTCCTGGTAGCAGTCTCAACAAATTATATCTCCAAAAACACCCCAATAAATACACAGACAGTACAGAACAAAGGGCAGGGACCAGCTCAAGCTATCAACTCAACAATAGTCCAACCACTGTTATGGGGAGGGGAAGCATGGGAGCTGGCAGAGGTGACAAAAGGGGATCAAATTGTGATGATCTAGATCAAGATCTGATCTGACAATGCCCAATTTGATATGACTGAAAGGGGAAAGGGAAAGAAGCATGGAGGGATGTCAAAAGAGATGAATAGAATGGTGGCACATGCATTGAATGGAGGAAGGGAGGGATGAATGGAATGGTGGCACTGAAACATGCATTGAATGGAGGAAGGAAGAGATGAATGGAATGGTAGCACTGAAACATGCATTGAATGGAGGAAGGAAGAGATGAATGGAATGGTGGCACTGAAACATGCATCACCAAAATGGAAAATGAAACAACAAATTAGGTCAGGAATGCTGGGAGGTCAAGAGCAAAAAGTCATGTGATCTGGTGGTCTGTGCACTGGAAAATTAGTATAAATAGTCCAAGTAGAGTAGAGAATAGACAGGCATTTGATAGGCAAAGGCTCAGTGGTTCCCAGGGAGTGAATCACCTAGGCTAGAGTTTATTGAACCTCTTCTTGGAAGTCTATTGGAAAACAAAGGCTCGGTAGTTCCCAGGGAGTGAACTGCTTAGGCTGGAGTTGACTGAGAACCTTCTACTGCCCACCAGAGTATTTGATATTCTGAGAAGCACCCAATACACCAAGTTTATCATCAAGCAACAGTGTGGATTAGAGGGAACTTTCTGAGTTACCAATAAGCCCCAGAACTACAGTAATACTTGCCACCAAGTACTACATTGCCGCATGTTGTTGACAGGCATTACACCTTCACGCCCTTCAAAGGCTACTCCCTGTTTGTCAATCAACAACTCCCCATAATTGCGCAAGTCCTGGTTGCGCATCCTCTGGTAATTGACGTGTTCATTCCAGTTGTCCACTAGGTGGACGAGTCGCACTACACATCATGGTCACATTTGCTCCTCAAGAATGTGGACTTTGTCCACCTCTTCCTTGATAGTGACTTGCTTTTGAGGTGTCTTAACCTCTTGCACTGCAAGTAGTGCCTCTGGCTCTGCCAGAGTTGTTGTCACAGTCTCTACTTCAGACAATGCCTGTTGAGGCACTCTGCTGACAATGCATTGACGGTTTGCAGCGTTCTGACGCCTAACATAGTCTTGCTGAGACTCATTGGCCTGATGAGGCACATTCAGCAATTCCATTGCATTTGCAATCAATGGCGCTTGTCGGCGTACACTCATTTTGCACTCAACTGGGTTGGCCGGAGTGGCCGTTGAGACTGCTGACCCCTGTGCCGCTTTGCGCTTGAGGTATTCCACCACTTCAAGTTCAAAGATATGCACAAATAGTTCAATATATTCAGTCAAATTTGCACGAGGTACATTGTGGCTCCTAGCAGCCAGTAACTGTAGATGCTTCACTATGTAAAGCTACAGACACTTTTGCATTGATTCCTTTGCAACCAATGGGTATCAGTCCAATACCAGCTGTAACTGGATATTTCCTCATCATCTGAGGACTCCAGCTCAGACTCTAAGTCTAGCGCTCTCCTGAGGCCTTCATGCCTCACCTGGGGCTGTTTGCCCACCCTTCCATGCAACCCCGGGACTCTAGACGCTGATGACATCTTTTCCAACCTTACGACCTCATCATCCTCCCTACTGACCACTATAGCTGGTCCTTGCTTCTGTCCCTGTGTTGTCAACGATGACGGTCCTGGTTCAGTGGCAGTATCTGCCATGTACTCCAGATGCCATTCAGTTGGTGCAGTCCAGAATGGGGTGCTATGCACAAACATGCTGCCTTGTACCATCTCCAAGTACTGGGTAAGGTCTGGTTGACCTTCGGATTGAGCTGATGAGCTCTTGGGCAATACCAGGTACATCAATGAAAGCATTTGGCTCACTGGTAGCAACACTCCTGAGACCGTGGATCTCTCCCCTGGTTTACCACCAGGCCATACAATAGACATCATCCATGATATGGATAGCCCACCTGGCATTCCAAAGCTCACACTGACATCACGAGGTATTTTTTCATCTTGCTTTGGTGGGGGCTGGTAAGCAGATGTGGGTTGTGTCTTTACAGCTTGAGACACAGGTGGGTCTGTGTCTGCGGCTGGGAAAGGAGGGTCCAGATCAAGAGAGCCAGTCATGGAAGCATGTTTTTGACATGATGCCAACAGAAATCAAGAGGTTTTGGTGGGGAGAGTGGAGAGAAGTGGAGAACCTCAAAGAGGGTTTACTCATGATGACATCTGCTAATGGAGGAGGTTTTCACTTATGGGCTGATGCCCAGTGGCAGCTGCTCATGCATGTTGACATTTGCTAATGTCCACTGGCATCTACTGGGCCTGCATGTGCATGTGTGTGCCTGCCTTTTATCAATCCAGTGGACCATGTCATACAGCACATTATGACATGTCTGCAGCTCTGTATTCTATGGCACTGTGGGGACTGCTCCACTACAGTGTAGTGGACTCTGCTGGACACATATGGTATGGCACAAAGCAAGCTTCTGTACAATGTATGACACATACCATTGTGATGCCCTACTCTGTAATATTGAAGAGATAGATTGTTAGAATAATAACCTCTCTAGCTTCTCCTAGAGATTGCTCTATAGGATTAGCCATCTCCATGCTATTTATCAATCAAGCATAAATAGAGCCATCAACATCTCTACCTCTATCTTGAGAGGCCTGTCATACAATCTCAGCCTGCCTGCTGACATAGAGTCAGCCTGCAACAACTTCACACAAAAGTGATGCCAGGAGCAGTGATAATGCCCAAAGTTAGATCAATAGTGGATATAGTAAACTGTTACTGATTCTGAAGTCAGTGTTGGGTGTGTTAAAATGTATTGAGGGAGTTCTGGGCAGGTCCCAGAGAACACATCGATAATTGGGTGTGAGATAGAGTTAGCAAGAGTAAGGTGCTAATTGACACAAGACACCTGTGAAATGAATGGTAAGGTGAGTACAGCAAGACAAGAAGCAAGAACACAATAAGCTTAGTGACTTTTAAGCTGTGTTAATGCCTGCCATAAGTGCAAGGCATGAAGGTTCTGTAAAGTAGAGATAGTTTAATCAACTATTGCTGACCACAAATGAAATCTGGACCATAAGGTAGACTAAAGTGAGCAGGAGCAAGAAGCTCTGTTCTGTTTTAGATGTACAAGTTGGTAAGTACTTTTATACTACATTGAGTTCACCATCACCAAGTAACTAATAACATCAAAGTGCAGTGAACTGGAAAATTTTCATAAGGTAGCTCCAATAGTTCCACAATCCTGTCATCTATCCAACTTGCTAAGTGGTGCCAGGCAGCAGATCACAACACTAAACTATCAGTCTATCAAACCTGCTGTCTGTCCAAATTGCTAAGCAATGTCAGGCACTAAATTGAGGTGCTAGATGCTGTCAGATGCCAAGGTCAAATGCCAAGCTGTCTATCAGATATAATAGATTATTAATTTTGTTGCTAAGCACTGTCATTAATAACTGATAATATTTGTCAATTTTCATTCTGTCTGCTGTCAGCGCTATCATTGATCAGATCTGGTTTTTGCCATATGCAGCCACTAAATATCACCAAAAATGGTCAGATTGCATGTGCTAGGGTATCCCAAGCTGGTGCCATGCTGCTACAGCCCACCATTTTTGTGCTGATCCTGTATAGAGTCTTATCAGTGGCCCCAGAAGAGAACAGAGAGTTTTACTGTTCACAAGATCTTGTATCTCATTTTCTGTTTAAAAATAAGATGGCTTGAGAGGGAATTGATTCTTCCATCAAAATTAAAGTTGTTGAAAATAGGTTCTGAGACACCTGCATTTGGAAGCAAAGTGGCATTCAAATGGACAGAGGTCAAAGGTTGGGCACTAGTGATACCAGAAGAAATGGTTTGAGAAGGAGAGGAGAGTTTATCTGTTGTCAGTATAGGATGAAGTGGAGAACTCAAATGACTAGCAGTAGAAGAATCAGTCATTGGTAGAGCTGAGATGTTGACAACTTAGATAGAGAAAATAAAAAGATCTTATGTCAAGTGAAAAAACAAATGGAAGAATGTCTTATATTGCACACAAATAAATAGACTGAATTGCTGGAAAAGGAAAGAAATGATGTCCTTATAAGTCAACCTGCCTTATCTCATGCTGGGCTAGCTGGCAGAGCATATAGCCTCAGCTTACAATAAGGCTGGCTTGGTAGGTGGACATGCAAGAATAAGTGAATGTGGAGTTGAAGTTCTTTTAGTGGGAAGAACAACTTTGTTTCATATGCAGAAGCAGCTGTAGTAGTAGCAGCAGATACCCAACCAGGTACAGCTCTGATGCAGCATTATAGCAAATGATGATGTTGTAGTACTTGGTTGCAAGTAGTACTTGATAGTTCTGGGGCTTGCTAGTGTAGAATATGACTTCCAATTCACACTGACTTGATGACAAAATTGAGATTTTATAATGTTGAATGCTTTCAATAATATTCTGAAAAGCAGAGGTTTCTCAACAAACTCCAGCCTAAGCAATTCACTCTCTGAGAATCACTGAGCCTTTGCCTATCAATTGCCTGTCTATTCTCTACTAAACTTGGGCTATTTATACTGTTTTTCTAGTGCACAGACCACTAGCTACACATGACTCTTTGTTGTAAACTCTCCAGCCTCCTGAACATACTTGATAGTCCAATTTCCCTTTTGAGAGGCCTGTTTTGGTGCCACCAGTGCCACCATTCAATTTCTTGTTCCACCATTCATTCAGATGTTTCTAATTGCCACTTTCCTATTTGCTTCAGCTCCATTTAGCACAATCCCATTAATAGATCCTTCTTTTCCCTTTTAGCCCTTCCCTGCATTCCATGCTTTTTTTGACATCCCTCCATGCTTCTTTCCCTTTCCCCTTTCAGTCATATCAAATCAGGCATTGTCAGATCTGATCTTGATCTAGATCATCATAAATTGATCTCATTTTTCCCCCTCTGCCAGCTCCCATGCTTCCCCTCCCCATTATAGTAGTTGGACTATTGTTGAGCTGATAGTTTGAGCTGGTCCCTGCCTATTGTTCTGTACTTTTCTGTGTATTTATTGAGATATTTTGGAGATATATATATTTTTTTTTGTTGAGACAACTACCAGGAGGCTTACAGTTTTCAGCCCATAATTAAATGTTTATTTTGACTTCTGGTGCATGGTGTGTCCCTGACTGCTGGTACAGCATTGTATCAATGTATTCATGTACAGTAGTTAACAAGATAAATATCTGCAGTCAATATTAAGAAATGACATGACTCCAGGATGTGGCAAGATATTTATAGCTATGAATATATGTATATTATAATAATATAATAAACACATCATAATGAAATAAGAGAGAAACATACCTGTATATGATGTAAAAATGATGTTATAAATGAAGAGCCAGAGTTCTACATCATATTCTTCAACAAGCTCATATTTGGCCACATCTGCCCACCAGAGCTGTACTGTTGAAATCAGTATTTGTTTGTACATGTCAGATGGGATATTATACATGTGAGAATAAAAAGTGTAGAAAGGCAATAGAACATACAAGATGAGAAGATGTGAAAAGAAATTGATGTGTTAGTACATGTAGAGTAAAAAAATTGTTTAAGAGGCCTGTGCATCTTATAACATGGAGAGATTGAACAGGTCTAACCAATCAGTGTTGAGGGCATGTATCAGGTTGTGTTTTTGAGCAAATTAGTGACATAACACATCCCATGCTAAAGCCACAGTATTGAGAATGATGGTGTCTAGTCTTATCCAATAAATAAGGAAACATTTTTAACCTTGATAAAGTATTGCTGTACCTATGCTACATACTCACATGCAAACTTCCTTAAAAGAAGTTTATCATATCAAAATTGTATCAAAACATTAAAACTGCAATGTTACTCCAAGAAATGAATAGGGACATATATTTTTGTGATAGCAGAAAAGTCAATAAGCTAGAAAGCAAAAATACAGAATTCAATCAGCATGTTGATAGGATAAACTGGATACATTAGAGAATTTAAAGTGAGCAAGCAATCCATATAGATATTTTCTTGGCTTTCTAAGATAGATATTTGTATAGATTGCCTTCTTTATATAACATGTGACAACAATACTGCTACTGCACTGATCAAAAACTTAGGTGGCTACAGCAAGATCAAACACTATAATGTAAAGGTTTATTGGATCTAGGAGGCTATTGCTCAAACAAATGTATATATTGACCCAATTGCTTTCAACAATAATATTATAAACTGTTTACTAAAGGCATGAAAAATCTCAATAAACTATCAGCTAATGAATACATATATGCTATAATGCTATTAAGACACTTCTATAGCTTGTAAATTATAACACTGTGTCCATCTCGTTCCAAATGCATAAGATGTGAAATTTACATGAAAAGAGCCATGATGTGTAATAATAAGAGTAATATATGGGTGGTATAATGCACCAAAAATGTGATCAGGGACCCACATTAGTTTTTGTTGAGTAACATGTTGCACAATCCATCCTGTATAGTCAATTGTCCACATATTAAGTTGTTTATTAGTGAAGGCATTCCACATTGCTATAGATGGATTATCTGAGCCAAAAAAAATGCATCTGCTATCAGGTAGAAATACAACATATCTGACTTCAAAAATGTCCTTATCTATCTGTGCACCATTAGAGGCATTCCACAAGTTCACAGATTGGTCATGTGAGTCAGAGTAAATGTACTCGCCATTAAGAATATATGCAACAGATATGACAGGAGAAGTGTTGTCATTCAGCTTCCAGAGCTGTACACCACTGAAGGCATCCCACACTCTTACAGAACAATCATCTGAGCCAGAGACAATGCACTTGCAATCAGGTGAAAATGCAGCAGATCTGACAAAATCAGTGTGGCCATTCAGCACCTGCAGCTGTGCACCATTAGAAGCATCCCACACCCTTACAGACTTGTCAATTGAGCCAGAGACAATGCACTTGCAATCAGGTGAAAATGCAACAGATGTGACAGTAGAAGTGTGGCTATTCAGCTCCTGCAGCTGTGCACCATTAGAGGCATCCCACATCTTTATAGACCCATCATATGAGCCAGAGACAATGCACTTGCTATCAGGTGAAAATGCAACAGAGTAGACAGAAGAAGTGTGGCCATTCAGCTCCTGCAGCTGTGCACCATTAGAGGTATCCCACACCTTTATAGACCCATCATATGAGCCAGAGACAATACACTTGCTATCTGGTGAAAATGCAACAGATAAGACAGAAGAGGTGTGACCATCCAGTTCTTGCAGCTGGACACCATTAGAGGCATTCCACACTTTCACAGACCTATCACTTGAACCAGATGCAATATACTTGCCATCTGGTGAAAATGCAGCAGATAAAACACAAGAAGGGTTGACATTCAGCTCCTCTATCTGCATACCATTAGAGGCATTCCATACTCTTACAGAGTCATCAAAAGAGCCAGAGACAATGTACTTGCCATCAGGTGAAAATGCAACAGAACTGACAAAATCAGTATGGCCATTCAGCACTTGCAGCTGTGCACCATTAGAGGCCCACACCCTTACAGGCTTGTCAAATGAGCCAGAGACAATGTACTTGCTATCAGGTGAAAATGCAACAGATGTAACATAAGAAGTGTGCCCATTCAGCTCCTGCAGCTGTGCACCATTGGAGGCATCCCACACTCTTACAGACTGGTCAAATGAGCCAGAGACAATGTACTTGCAATCAGGTGAAAATGCAACAGATGTGACAGTATCAGTGTGGCCATTTATCTCCTGCAGCTGTATACCATTGGAGGCATCCCATACCCTTACAGACCAGTCATGTGAGCCAGAGACAATGCACTTGCCATCAGATGAAAATGCAACAGATGTGACAAAACCAGTATGGCCATTCAGCTCCTGCAGCTGTGTACCATTAGAGGCATCCCACATTCTTACAAACTTATCATCTGAGCCAGAGACAATGTACTTGCAATCAGGTGAAAATGCAACAGATGTGACAGGAGAAGTGTGGCTATTCAGCTCCTGCAGCTGTGCACCATTAGAGGCATCCCACACCTTTATAGACCTATCATATGAGCCAGAGACAATGCACTTGCTATTAGGTGAAAATGCAACAGATAAGACAGAAGAGGTGTGACCATCCAGTTCCTGCAGCTGGACACCATTAAAGGCATTCCACACTTTCACAGACCTATCACTTGAGCCAGAGACAATGTACTTGCCATCTGGTGAAAATGCAACAGATAAAACAGAAGAAGTGTGGCCATTACACTTTTGCAGCTGTGCACTATAAGAGGCATTCCACATCCTCACAGACATATCATGTGAGCCAGAGACAATGTACTTGCCATCTGGTGAAAATGCAACAGAATTGACAAAACCAGTATGGCCATTCAGCTCCTGCAGCTGTGCACCATTGAAAGCATCCCACACTCTTACAGACTTGTCAATTGAGCCAGAGACAATGCACTTGCCATCTGGTGAAAATGCAACAGAATTGACAAAACCAGTATGGCCATTCAGCTCCTGCAGCTGTGCACCATTGAAAGCATCCCACACTCTTACAGACTTGTCAATTGAGCCAGAGACAATGCACTTGCAATCAGGTGAAAATGCAACAGATGTGACAGTAGAAGTGTGGCTATTCAGCTCCTGCAGCTGTGCACCATTAGAGGCATCCCACATGAAAATGCAACAGATGTGACAGTAGAAGTGTGGCTATTCAGCTCCTGCAGCTGTGCACCATTAGAGGCATCCCACACCTTTATAGACCTATCATATGAGCCAGAAACAATGCACTTGCCATCAGGTGAAAATGCAACAGATGTGACAAAATTGGTGTGGCCATTTAGCTCCTGCAGCTGTGTACCCTTGGAGGCATCCCACACCCTTACAGACCTATCTCCTGAGCCAGAGACAATACACTTGCAATCAGGTGAAAATGCAACAGATGTGACAATATCAGTGTGGCCATTTATCTTTTGCAGCTGTACACCATTGGAGGCATCCCATATCCTTACAGACCAATCATCTGAGCCAGAGACAATGCACTTGCCATCACATGAAAATGCAACAGATGTGACAAAACCGGTATGGCCATTTAGCTCCTGCAGCTGTGCACCATTGGAGGCATCCCACATTCTCACAGAATTGTCTCTTAAGCCAAAGACAATGCATTTGCCATCTGGTGAAAATGCAACACACATCACTTTTGATTCTTGTAATATATTGATTTTTGCCAGTGTATGTTTTTTATTGCTTGTAATTGATGGAATTTTATGAAATTTCTTCTTCCATCCTTGTGACAACACACTATCTTCTAGCCATGTTGCTAAGGCTGAAATGTATAAATGTGGTGTTGACAAAGCTGCTGGGCTAGCAGCAAAATGAACTACAAAGTTGGCTGCTTCATCAATCTTCTGAATAAGAGATGATTTGCTTTCTTTGTTCTATTTGCATTGCATCAGTTATAGAATAGAATTATATTAAAAAATTTCACCTTTTTTATACTGTCACACACTTGTTGCAGCATAATATGACATTTTTTTAATGACTTTAAAAGATTCATAGTTTCTATCCAAAAAAGCACTTGAATATCAAGAAATCCTTCCAAGTTGTACTGAAGTGTCTGATATTTGTTAGTTGCAGCTTTGAACATGTGTCCAGCCCAGTGCCGACAAGCATACTGAAGTACTTCTGAAATTCTTTCTTTGACTAATGCATCAAGATTGGTTATTTCTGAATCTAAAAGAAATGATGAAGGCATGCTGCACATGTCAAAGTGCAGATTATTCATCATAATGTTAAAGCAGTGCAAGGTAAGAATTGCATGATGAGCTGATGCATCACAAGACAAGTTTCTGATATTATTTGAAGATTTATTTGATAATTTCAGAGAAATTGTAGAAGATTCTTTCTGATATAGAAGAAAGTCAGGAAATGAAGCATGATACCAGAAGATATAGTCATTTTCTTTGTAGAGCACAGCATGGAGCCTTTCAACAATGTCATCAGCTTGTGGTTTTAAGACTATTATTTTTTGAGTATTAGCTTCAGCATGCAATGCTGCTGCAACAGAAGTAGATATGCGCTCTTCTGCACAAAGAATAGTATGTAAAATTTTTAGACGATCATCAAGAAACATTTCTAGGCCTCCACTAAATGCTTCTGATAATATTGTATCATAGAAATTATTAATTAACAATGTTGTATCAGAAGAATCTGAGAGTTTTGCATCACTAGTAGAGTCAAACAATCTTTTCATGATGATAGGCTGCTCTTCTGGAATGCCAGATGAAATGTAATTTACTGCTGTGAAAGCATAAATAAAGAGACCATTGGCTTTATTTCCAAGCTCCCTAAGTTCTTTTGTGTTTTGAAATCCTGGAAGTGCATTATTTAAATATGTCATAATATCTGTATCAGCCTCCTTGTGAGAGACATGATGAAGATGACAGACTGAGTCAGATGGAAAGGTCTTGCACAATGCTTCAACCTTAGGATCTGGTCGGCTTGTAACAAGAAACTTGAAACCATGCAAATATCCCTCTTTAATAGTCAAAAGCAGTTTCTGGAGAAATTCTAGACCTTTGTGATTATCAATTTCATCCAAAGCATCAATAACAATTAAATATGGAGGTAGATCTAAAGAGCTGCTAGAATGAGCTTTTTGCCAAGGCTCTACCCAGAGGTCTTGCATTTGTTTGTTCAATTGCTTGTTAGCTGAATCCTTGCTTGTAGCTGGTAAAGCTTTAAGAAAAAGCATTGAGCGATAAGCTAGCTGATACACAAGAGTAGGAATGATATTTTTCTGTTGTCTTGTTTCTTCAAACTGCCGAGAGCAGAAAAAACTGGCTTTGAAAGTAGCCAATACATCATTGTCCTTTTCAAATCTTTGAGCTATAGTATAAGCAATAGTAGACTTTCCTGATCCTGCATGACCAGTGAGCCAAAAGACCTGTGGACTATTAGCTGTTACATCTTGAACCCAAGTAGAAATTTGTTCAAGTATTGCAACACGTGTGCCTTTGGTGCAAGACTGGCGAAATAATGTTGGCACATTATCGTGATGAGTATCATGCATAGCTTTATAAGCACAAGGCCAGCTGTCTAGTTGCAATTTCTAAAACTCATGTTAATTCAGAGCATGACTTTCTGCATGTAACTTACATCAAGTTTAGATTCCAACTTATATATATTCTGATCAATTTTCAGATTCAGTTTCATCTTAAACACCAATTAAAAAAACTTTTAATTATATATGCAATTAATCATACCTGAAAAATATTTAGTTCTTGATCAATGTTCTTGAAAATATCATTTATGTTTGACTTGTCCTTTTCATTTTCCAAAAATTTCTTCCATGCTGCTTTTGTCAATATCATATCAATTTGTTTCAAGTTTTTTAAAAGTTTGCTGTAGGATATTAGCCTTGGAAAGTTCAAACAATACTGCTCATACCCAGCAAAGCCTTCAATCAGATAATCCAAGTTCTTGTCATCACTGTTAACCAGAGTATCACACACAGCAACCAAATGATTGTTAATTCTGGTCATCAAAGCATCCACATCATTTTCATTCTCACTAACAGCCTATAATGATTTTTGAAGCAACTGTTCCACAATAAAAGGAAGACAAACCCACATTTTTGAGCTCAATAAGGGAATTGAGCACACCAACAGGAATTTGAAGAGGGGTTCCACCCACAACTTTCTCAGCTTTTTTAAAGAAAAGCTCAACACCATTCCAAACTTTTTTGAACCCATCCCTTAACTCGTCTGAAATGTTTGAAAGAAAGCTAAGAGATACCTATTGAACAGATAATGATAACTTACTAAGATGAACTCCTTCCACATTTGCAGAAGGCTGGGAAGGATCCACATGAGTTATATTCACTTTGAAGGTTGTTCAAGCCTCAGTAGATTAATGAGATGGAATAAATACTAACTTGTGTTGCCTTCAGTGAAAAATGAAGATGCTGGATGGATGGAGGTAGGTCCTTTGGTTTGTGAAGCAATAAATACAAATGCCTAGTATGTTAATCACTTACCAGTATCGGATGCTACGGGAGTTGTAGTCGTCTCCATCGGTGTGGATCCTTTCAAGTGTTCAGACTTGACACAATGAATGGAATGAATGAACAGGTCTCACCGAGTCCATCTCTCATATTTGACAAAGCAGTTGCTGAATACATAGAAGGAGTGGTTTGGGCTGTGATAGATAGAATTGATATTCTTATGCAGTCTCTTCATTTATTTGTTTGATTACTCACAGTTATTATTTTCAAGAGTCAGAGAGGCAGTGGGTTGCAAATGATCTCCGGCAGTAGATCCTGGAGTACATGATCTTCAACAGTAAAGTTAGGAATGCACGAATACTCACCAGATACATCACCTTCTTCTGCATCTAGCAGAACAGCCGACGGAAGTAAGTGCGTGGGAGCTCAATTGTGGATTTAGACGCTTGAAACGACTATGACGACGGATGTGCTTACCAGCACCTGAAGAGCCCGGGATAGATGAAACCTGGTTTGAAGAGACATTTTCCAAATTATTCACGCGAGAAGAGTTAGAATTTTCCAAGAGAGAAACGGGGGAAGATGCCCTGGAGGCACCTACCCGAGGCAATAAAGTACGACCTTTAGCAAACACTGAGCGAAACCCTTGAATGAAACGTCGCCTCCTTGAGGTCTTGTCGTTCTGGGTAGTAGACATATTCAATGAGCAATAGAGCGATAAACTGCAAGCAAGATGGACGATGATGATAAAGAACGGTTGCCACGAGTACACCTGTCATATGTTGTGCGACATTGATTTCTATCCAAATATGTCGAGGGTTTCTCATCCCATTCTCACAAATTCACAAGGCTGGGCTGTGCATGCGACATATGTCATTGTCATTTGCAAACAACGTGGAAAGATCTGTCTTTCTAAGATCTCGAGGCTTCTGCTTATGATTCTCTTTCCTAGTTTCTCAAACCTCCGTTCACGGGAATCCAAAAATCTGACCATCGAGACGATCAGCCAAGAACCAGTAAACTGATTATGCAGATTTACTCTTGCGGAGTGAACCCTCCCCCATAGAACGTGACGCACAAGGTAAGGCGGTTTCAACAAAGGCGCATATATTTTTACTGTCCTTGAATTTATTTTATTCCCTGTCAATTGTCGTACTCGCCCACTCGGGCGGCTTTCGCAAGCTGCCTGCCAGAATACCCCTGCCGGGAGGAACTTGGGTGCGTGAAACGAGAAGAATATGGGGCTAATGACCGGATAGGAGAGATTGAGAATGGGGGCTCTGATGTCGTTCAAGGCCAGAGAATGAGCACTAGATGCACTCGACTTCTGAGAGCTTTCCTCCGTCACCAAATACTCCGAAGGCAAAAATTGGTTTCGTAACACACGAGATGGAGTATGCGGGAATGATCACCTGAAACTGTGAATAAGTGAAATAGTTAGAAAAAAACCTACTTTGTGAGTTGTCGTCCGTTTGGCGAAGAGTGCATGTGAAGTATCAGCTATCTCGTAGCGTGAGGCAACTAATGGGGCCTTCGGGATTACCATTCAAGTCAATTAGGACCATGACCATTGAAAATTAGGACCACGTTTGTGCATGACGAGCGCGAGAGTGAGAAGTGTTTGTTAGAGACTCCTGAAAAGGAAACACCTGACTCACCGACTTCAAAGAAGCTTTGGCTTTGGAGGCGTTCCAACAACCACTCACGCAGGCTGTACCGATATCCAAGAAGAAAAGAGACGTTGATGCCAAGAAGCTTAGTTCTTGAAGGTTGGATGGCAGGGGCTGTTACAACAAAGAAAAGGGTGTTCCGGAGATGCCAGATTGCAAGGACGACGTGATAGTATTGTTCCAATAGTTAAACATGAAAAACTCGACTAAACGTGTTTATTTCTCCCACAGACCCTACCTGCAGGAATGGGGAATGACTACGGCCCAAAAGAAAGAAATCAGCAGCAGGCGAGCAAGTGAAAATGACGAGACTTCGTAACTTCTTCTTTCCAATCTCAATTGACATCTTCTCCAAGATATTCGACTTGACCCTTTTGCTACCAGTTAGATCCTCCCTCGCTCGCGTTCCTGGCTGCTCATCAAATTGTCGCCTTCGTTCTGCGAGAAGGCATAGTCTAGACGTGCTTGATACACCGACAAACTCGTCTGAAGCCTTGTTGTGAACATACACAACAGAGGACACAGCTATATGCGGATTACATGGCTTGTTTGAGCATTTGGTAGATAGAGATGCATATGATGACTTGTTAACGTGTGGGCAACACTAGTACCAAAACAAATACAGTAAGGGCCCTTGTAGAATCGTGTCAAGCGTGCTAGATTACAGTGGACTAAATTCTGAAATGAATCGCTTACTTGTTCTCAGCAATCTCTCCTTTGTACCGATCTCTGCTGCCAGGAAAGATCTAGCTTCCTTCCTATTCGAGCGCGACGCTCAAGTTGTCCTCCAGTCCCAGGCTTGTCTCGTGCAGCTGTCTTCTCTCCACTAGTGCGATCATCCAGACATACTAAACCATCATCCCGCCTCTTTGATGCCTTATCCTAGACCACGCTTGGCTGTCTCCAATCTGCAAGACGAACGCGACGTGTTCTCTGGTATACGAGCCCACCCTGAAGATCTGACGAGACCTCCAACGCGCATACGACGGATACGTGGAACACATGTGAAGTCCAAAGTTGTTCAGCGTTCTGCCTGCCCCGTCGCCGTTATACAATACGACCTATATGATGACGAGTGCGTTGAATGCGTGCTTCGCTGCAGAAAAGAGAGCTAAATCGTTTCCCTACCAGAGACCAACCCTCACCGTCCATATAAACTTTGTGAGAGCGTCTAGGTGATGGGTGACCGCAATATCCCTCACATTAGCAAACTAACAGCGACACCCTGTTTGCAATCGCAGCTCGAACAAGGCTTGATGAATAGCTCGCGAACGCGTCGCACAATGACCGGCCGCTGCGAAAGCATGCAGAGGGTTTGACTACATTGTTTGAAGTCTTTCAAGATGACGGATTGGTCAAGAACAGAAGCGAGAAGACTCGATCGAAGAAACCATTAACATGAAAAACACATTTTTCCATGACTTGCAGTCAAACAAAGGCTTGAAACAAGCCAATGCAATCTCAATGAGGTCACCGGGCGCTTGTGCGAGTGATTGTCGAGGAATACGGCGTAGTCCAAAGCATGATAGTTCGAGACAGATGCACTCCAGCAGAACTCTGCTTGGGCGTGGTATAACCTGGACCCAGTGGATAACCTGTCAAGAGAGTTCGGACAGGAATAGTAGTGTGTGGCGCAGATAAAGAGGAGAGGACGGTGAATGCGGTGTCGAGGATGTCGGTGGAGGAGAGGTGGGAGACGGAGACGAGGGAGACGACGAGCGGGGATGGCGGGCCGGAGGCGTGGAGGGCGGGAGGGATGCAGAATGCGGTGGCGAGAGTGTAGGAGAGCTGTGCGGAGAGGAGGAGAACGAGAGGAAGAGAGGTGCGCGGCGACAGGAGGGGTTTCTCAGACAGACGAAGGGTGTGACGCAGGCGGTAGCTGGAAGAGACAGGCAGTGGTGGCGAGGGTGGCGACAATGGACACAAGGAACAGGATTGGCGTAATGCGGGAGAAGCGCGGCACAAAGGAGAAGAGCGTCGCTGCAGAGGCGTCAGGCGATGCTCACATGGCGCACGGAGACATACCGCAGACGAGCAGCACGCCTGGTACAGCGAGCATGGGCAGACGGGCACCGGCGAGGACCTGCAGATGGAGAACGGACGCAGCGAGGGGTGGCAATGAGCAGCGTGTGGACGACGGCCTGCCTGGGGACTAGGCCAAACGCTCCTGCCAGCAAGGCCAGCAGGACAAGAACAGGGACGGGAGTGGACATTGCCAGTCCCATTAATTTGCACTCCACTTGTTAAAAGCAGCTGTCCTCGAGCAATGAACATAGTGCCTGCACAAAGTCCCCAATTGCAATCTGTTGCCCGGCGACCATCCGACAAGAGAATCGACACTCCTTTGCCTTCTTTGCTTCTCTGCGGCCCTTCCTTCGTTGTCCCCACACTCAAACTGCGTCTAACCCAAATTCAAAAACATACACTGGATGCAGAGGATGATGTTCTTTGGCAAAACAATATAAAAATACAGTAAAAATAATACAATTGATTTCAAAATTTTATTTGAATATTTTTGTCAAAACCAGAGAAAAAATATTGTAACCAAATTTGCAATACTACTTGGTCTGATACTCTCAAACACATTAAAGAGACCTACATTGGTAATTTTTGACCCAAAGAACCAAAGCAAGCCTCCTGTGGCAATTTCTTCTCTCATTCTTTTGAATTCAGTTACAATATTTTTTTATAATTTTGACAGAAATATAATAAAATTCTGAAATTAATTGGATTATTTTTACCTTGTTTTTACATTGTTTTGCCAAAGAACATCATTTCCTGCACCCAGTGATACATTCCTAAACTGTAACCGCAGTGTGAGGTCACGGTGAGATTACACAAGAGAAAGAGTCTTCACACAAGAGAGAATGGGTGTAAGCTCTGCAATTGGGAAGAACTGGCTACAAGATACCAAGTAACAACTTATATATCTGTAGCATAGTAGTATATCAAATTAGTCCCTAGCGGGCAGATACAGAAAGGGATGAGGTAAACAAACAGTGTCCGAAATGAGCGCAATATGGTCTCTTTGACTTCACTGCCTGGTCATTTGAGACAAAAGTTAATACATTATTTTACAGCTATCATATCAGAACAACCCCATAGTGAGTTTGATTAAGTATTTTACAAATGTTCGGGCGAGACACCTTGCCGGTGCTCTGAACCCTCATGGCTAGAGCAAGTTTATTGAGAGATACAATGTCCTGATTAGCAAAAGTGTTAGCCGCGATTCCCCTGAGTAAGCTTAGGAGGCCACAACACATCGCTTGGCTATAGGAGAGATTCTCCTTGATAACCTAGTGTGGCTCCTAGGAGGGTAGAGGCAAAGAAAATTTTGGCTCACCAAGATTCACTCATTACTTTTGGAAAGCGAGTGTCAACCTCAAGAAGGATTCATGCAAGGAGGGTACTGCTTAGGGTATGAGAATTTGCTCATGTTTGGATAAGTATCCGTTGTAGTACTTGTTGTGAGTATGACTGATAGTTCTGGGGCTTGCTGGTGTAGAGTATGACTCTTCAATTCACACTGACTTGATGATGAACTTGATGTATTAATGTTTTGAGTTGCAAATCCTAATCTTCTGGAATGCAGAGGGTTCTCAACAAACTCCAGCCTAAGCAATTCACTCCCTGAGAATCACTGAGCCTTTGCCTATCAATTGCCTGTCTATTCTCTACTAAACTTGGGCTATTTATACTGTTTTTCTGGTGCAATCACTGAGCCTTTGCCTATCAATTGCCTGTCTATTCTCTACTAAACTTGGGCTATTTATACTGTTTTTCTGGTGCACAGACCACTAT
The DNA here is from genome assembly GCA_027475525.1 of Macrolepiota albuminosa. NCBI lineage: Eukaryota > Fungi > Basidiomycota > Agaricomycetes > Agaricales > Agaricaceae > Macrolepiota > Macrolepiota albuminosa. The sequence goes on along the minus strand of JAMWFC010000055.1, from coordinate 2,007,328 downwards.
CTACACATGACCCTTTGTTGTAAACTCCCCAACCTCCAGAACATATTTGATAGTCCAATTTCCTTTTTGAGAGGCCTGTTTCGGTGCACCAATTCCACCATTCAACTTCTTGTTCCATCATTCTTCTGGATGTCTCTGATTGCCACTTCCCCATTTGTTTGAGCTCTATTTAGCACAATCCCATTCATAGATCCTTCTTTCCCCTTTTGGTTGTGTCATTGTCAGATCTGATCTTTGATCCAGATCACCACAATATCCCATTCATAGATCCTTCTTTCCCCTTTTGGTTGTGTCATTGTCAGATCTGATCTTTGATCCAGATCACCACAATTTGATCCCATTTCGTCACTTCTGCCAGCTCCCATGCTTCCCCTCCCCATTACAGTGGTTGGACTATTGTTGAGCTGATAGTTTGAGCCAGTCCCTGCCTGTTGTTCTGTACTTTTCTGTGTATTTATTGGGGTGTTTTTGGAGATATAATTTGTTGAGACTGCTACCAGGAGGCTTACAGTTTTCAGCCCATAATTAAATGTTTATTTTGACTTCTGGTGCATGGTGTGTCCCTGACTGCTGGTACAGCATCGTATCACCGTAGAAGGTGTCGCTGGACCAGCGACCTATGGCCTTCATGGCCTCAAAGGATACTCCTCTTAACAGGTACTCTAGGGTTGCACCGATGCAAATTCCGTGACCCTGCAGTGGTTCACGGTTCGCAGCTCTGGCTGCCTTGGTGAGTACCTTGAGGAATTTCTTCTTGGTCAGTGGCACAGATTTTCCTTTCTTGTTCTTGTAGGCAAACAAAGGGCCATTTGGTGCAGGGTTATTTATGCTCAGATGCAAATCCAAGGCTCTTTTTGGGTCTGATGAGTCATTTTGTGCCCCCCACAATACTATTTTACCATGTACTGCTGTTTTTGTTCTTGGGAGGAAGAAGGTGGTAGTGTGAAGCCCTGAGCGGTCAGAGGATGAGGATACATCGCTGGGCTTTACATGGATGAGGGGGTTGAATGACGACAGTGTGGGTATGGTGAATTTGCCTAGACAAGCTGTGCTGTAAAAGCAGGTTATAGCACACGCAAAGACAGCAATGTTGAGTGAATTTGGATTCGGTGAATTGACCCCTAACTGATTGTGCATTGTTTTTAGGAATTTTACTGTGCATGGGCATCTCTTTTCCTTTTTAGACGACACCGGTGCTAACCTCTCTGCTGCTCTGAGGAGAGCATGCATCCGGGTATCATCTATTACCCAGCTAATTTTATGCAGTAAGTGCCATGCTCTGATGCCCACTAGAAAGTTTTCTATTGCTGACTTAGAGTAGGAGCCTGCTGTTGTGGCCATGAAGGCTTCCAGGATCTCTGGTGTGGCTGGGGCACGCTGTGCTTTGGGGATGCTCCTGAAGTCACAAAAAATGTGGAATAGCAGTAGCCCTGTGCCATATGTCTCCTTGGTGGAGTCAGCCCAAGCCGCATTCATCACTGCAAAGACCTGGGAGAGGTCCTCGTCTGTTAGCCCACCAGCAGATCTGGCAGTGGGCAAGGCACCCACCACCTGTCCTGGCTTTCACAGTTGCAGCCTTTCTTTAGCTGTGATGTGGGGGTGCAGTGGGAACCATGCTGGGGTTAAGTCTGCAGGATTGGGCATTGGTTTACGTCTTTTAGAACCTGGCTCGGTGCTGCCTAATGACCCATGCATGCTGTGCACCTCACCATGCTTCCATGTATGCAAACCACTTGTTGGTTTGACATTGGATAATTTCATCCTGATGTTTGCGTGGTGGCTTGACCCTTTTAGGGCTTCTGATAGCAGCCTCCTCTTGCTTTCTCCTGTGGTCTGGCTTGCTGGTGCTAGTGGGAACACTGACATTGTTGATGTGTTTTGTGAGCACCTCAGGGATAGATACGGCCAGAAGCAGAAGGTTTTGTGCAGGGTAGAGCCCTCTTGAGGGTCCATCTGCAGGGTAATACATGCTTGGGACATACCAGGTGCCCACTGCGATATCAAATTGTTTGCATGTGTCATAGACAAGCTTGAAGACTTCATTGACCTGTCTGTTACGGCTTCTACCCATCCACCAGCCTTCCACAACCCCTCTGTTATTGCCAAAGACTTTGATACAGCGCTCCTTATGCTCTGACTGTGCAACACACAGGACCAAGAGGTAGAACCCAACGGCTTCTGCCCATCTGATGTCCCTGCCCTCGCTTTTCTATTCTGGCTTGAGCTTCCAAGCTCTCCACCTTTTTCCAATGAAAACTCTGATGCCAGTTTTGGAACTCGCATCAGAGAAGGCTCCAATGTCTGTGTATGTGCTCGGCTCCTGAATTGGTCTCGCCACTGGCTCACAAAGTATTTGCTGCCACCAGTGCAGATCTGTGTTGGTTCCTTTAGGTGGATGGCGTGGCATGAATGGATGATCATGGAAGATTTCCATGAAGACTTCCAAGTGTGTAAGATAGGCCTGGCCATGCAGCACCATGTAGCAGGAATGTAGCAGTTTTCCATAGAGCTTCTGAGCATCTTTGAGGGTGTGCAGCTTAGATTTTCCCCATTTAGCAATAGCTTGGAGATATCTTTCTCTTTTATGCTTCAGAATGCTGACTTCGTGATGTCTAATGTCTCAGGAGAAACCAATGTATGTGATGGTGTTGCTGAATTGTATGTCTTTAGATTTCTCCCAAGGAATTCTGAGCTTATTGGAGATAGCATCAATGTCCTGCATGGCATAAGAGTAGCCTCAGTCATGCTCTGGTCAGGGGAACACCTGCAAAAGGTCAACAATGAGAAACTGCATGTTCTTATCATAATTGTTCCAGCCATCTTCAGCATTCTTCTCCCCTTGGTATCAGATTCTGCCTCCTCTATGCACTCTCCCTTCTCCTGCCTGAGCATTGTTGTACCAGACCTTGCGGGCTGCATTGTAATTTTCCAGGTGCTCGAGCTTGACCCGGAAAAAAATGTGATTGTCAACCCACTTCGACACAGGGCCCAGGCCATTTGCCCTAAATATATCCACCCTGGCATTGCCCATGTCACGACCCCTCCCCTCCCCTCCGGACCCGCCCCGGGACACCTCCGGAACACCATCCAGGACCCTCCCTTTGACCCCACAGGACACGCCCCGCCATCACAACTACCGACACCGCCATCACGTGCATCAAGGACCGCCATCAGCCGCTACCAGCCCCGATCAATGATTGGATCACACGACTCGCCTCCGGCCATCACGCATCACGCATCACAGCTCCTCCATGCCTATTGATTGCGTGTCCCACACGCGCGATCCAAGTATACAGTCCCTGCCTGCTACTCAATGACTCCCGGAACCCATCCCAGACACCCCGGAACCTGAGACCTGGTCCTGTAGTACTTATAGCACAGTTTCCCATTGTATTCGCCAGTCTTGATATTACACTGTTACACTGCTTTAACTTGGTTACTTGGATTGTTGCGTGCCCTCTGTTTGACTGGTACGCATTGACTGGCACGCTTTGACTGGCACGCTCTAAGACTGGTACGCACTTCGTGACTTTAATTAGCTAACTTGGTCTCATCTTAGAACCCCCGGTTCATGACTTGACCCCCACCCGAATCCCCCAACTACTCACAACCCAAAACCCCCGGACCAAGTCCCCTCTTCCAGGACTGCCCCTGTCTGCATCTTGAACCCCAGAGTCCTAGCCCCGGAGTTCCAGACACCTGAGTATTCATAGGTCAAGTCTGCATTGTAAGGGCAATTGCTTTCCTGGAAAGCCCCCGATTCAGCAGGACCTGACATAATATCAAGACTCCCTCCTTACACCGTTCTTGATGGCTATGTATACTCATACCTACTACCCCACGGGCTACCAGACCGACCCTTACGGACATCAGGTCCTTGACCATTACTCTACACAGACCCCCCGCCCCACCTACCCACCCCTCCCGTATGAACCCCAATACCTCCACCGCCACTAGGCCCCCGACCCATCTCTCTACGATCTGGGGCCCTCAGCCAGCTGGGCCCCTCCGCCCAACCTAGCTATGGCGTGACCCATGGAGGTCCCCTCGTACCGGAGCATCCCCGGGGGCCTACCAGAGACACCACCAGTCCCCAGTGGGCCTCGCCCGGTACCTCCCAGCGAGGGCCCCTTTGCACCCACCCCCTACTATGGTTACCAGCGTCCTGCCTCCCAACCCCGGGGACCTCTCAACTACGACTATCCCCCTTGACACTACCCAACCGCCGCACCACCCGCTTGGACTCCCCCCTCACCAATGGGATGACGACGTCTCGAGGACTACGAACAGCAATGGGACGAAGTGCTCCGCTCGCTTAGGATCTCGCCAGAGGACTTTGTGCAACAGGCAAGGGCGCTACTCATGGAACTCGGACACAACGACTTCGCAGGCACTCCAGAGGAATGGGCCCACTGCTTGGTCAAATTCAGGGATCGCCTCATGCGAGGAGAACTCCCAGAGCAGACTATGGTAAAGTATAGGCGTAACACGATCCTCTGTGAAGAATTGCAACAACTGCTCGATGAAGTCCACGCGTCCCCCTCCCCCTGACCCCTCAACAACCCTGCAGACCCAGGCCACTCAATTCACATCTGGTGGTGATAGGACCCCATACAGGATCAACGCATCAACGGCAGGCGACGGCAACGCGGCACCGACTCGGGATACCTTAGCGCGTGCTAATTATCCAATTTTGGCGATATTTGACGGCCAGACACGGCAAGAAGCAGATCCGATCAATGATAGCGCTGATGGCAGCAGGAATGACAACTGACAGATGGCATCAGTCACTGACGACAGCGCTTAGCGAGAAGCTTGATGATCTATCAAAAACTGACGGACAGCTTGGCGTTTGACCTTGGCGTCCGACATCGCTTAGCGCCTTGATTTGGTGCCTGACATCGCTTAGCTTTTTGGACAGACAGAAGGGTGATGGATTGATGATTTAGCACCGCGATCTGCCGCCTGGTGGCACTAAGGGTCTTGAATGGACGGTAGGGATCTGAAACCGTTGGAGCTTCCTCTATGAAATTTTCCAGTTTACCGCACTTTGGCAATGGTTGGTCACTGGCGACAGTGAACTCCTTGTAGTATATAAAGTACTTACCGACTTGTACATGAATCATCAGACGAATAGACCAGAGTTTCCTGCTCCCACTTCTTCAGTCCCCTTTACGCTCAAGAGCTCATTTACGGTCGGCAACGTCGAACTCGTCGGCAGTTGCAGACGCTCGCCAACACTTGACAACCTCGCGCCTTGCAACTACGGCGGGCATTATCGACGCTTAGACTTCGCTAAGCATACCGTACTCTTGCCGCTTACCTTTGCCGTGTTCACTTACCGCTCCTTCCCTAGGTGCTTTACCTTAGCGCTTTACACTTGCTGACCTCGTTACCGACTTTACCCTATTTTCACAGGCGCGTTCTCTGGGACCTGCCCGGGACTCCTCACATCACTTATAGCGCGCCCAACGTAAACTCTTGGTATGGTAACACTTCAGCTACATTTGTTACTGACCAAACTTTGGGCGTCATCAAATTGGAGCCCACCGCGAGGGATCTCTAGGGCAGAATTCCGCCAGAAACCCGTCTCCAGCATAGGCGCCGCCTGCTAGAGCAGTCGGCAGAAGGCATTGCTCCTTCCCACCCATCAACTCCACAACCACCTGGTGCCTTACCGGGTCTCTCTCTAGCACAGGAACTACAGAACGCCACTGTAGACAAATTTCCTGATCTCTTTCCGCATTCTCTCGACTTTAGCGCCGATGACCTCTTAGCGTTGCCCCTTGCCGTACCACAACCAGTTACCCCCAGCACTCCTTTAACACCTCTTTCTCAACTCGTCATTTCGCTTACCCCATCGCCAACCTCTAGAACTCCTTCCCCACCACTGCTAACCGAACTTGCCAACACAGTCGCTATGGAACAACAAGTCCAGCGCATGCCACCACGCAACCACTTCTTGGCACCGAAATGGGACGAGACCAAGCCACGGGAGCTCTCCCAGTATTTCAAGGAATTAGAGTATTTATTCAGAGACTGTAACATTACCGACCACACGCAGATGAAGGAGTACGCGGCAAGATACGTATCGTATGACACGGCAGAAACGTGGACAGGTTTGACCGAATTTGCCGCCTTTGTTCCTGCCGCCCCGCCAGTTCCAGCCCAAGGTGCTTCGTATGAGGACTGGAAGATGGCAGTAATCCAGCTGTACCCTGGCGCAGAGGAGGCTACGCGATACACGGTAAACGAGTTGCAGAAATTAGTTCAGGAATCTTTCGACAACGGCACTTCTTCTCTTGGCGCATTCTCCACATATTACCGCGAGTTCCAGAAAATCGCTAGGTGGCTTCTGCAGAACGGCAAGCTTTATATTAACAAGGAGCGTCGCCTGTTCCAGCAAGGCATCCCGACTTCACTATGGACTCGTATTGCTCGTCGCCTAGAAATAGTCCATCAGGCCCATCACCCTGACGAGCCCTATAACGTTGCTGACGTCTTTGAAGCCAGTAAATGGGTGCTCAAGGGAACAGACACTGGCGTTGGTATATCACGCGCTAGGACGAGCCCACCCCCTGAGCGAACTAACGGTATTATTCCCATCTCGCCTCCTGCTACCAACCTCGTTAAGAAAGAGGAGCTTAATGCTGCCATTACCGCTGCTGTCGCTTCCGCTATGACTCGTATCAAAACTATGATTACCACCAACCTCACTTCTAACCGACCCGCCAACGTACCCGCACCTGGCCCTTGCCACTTCTGTGGGGAAATTGGCCATACCATGACCAGAGGACGCTGCGCTACTCTCGAAAATTATATTTGGCAAGGGAGAATTCGAAGGGCTATCGACGGCAAGATAGTTCTTACCTCTGGCGCCACCATTCCCAACTACCCAGACAAGAAGTCCTTCCAGGAGCGGGTGGATGAATGGCATAGGCGCAACCCAGGACAAATTGTTACCGGCACGCTATCTGGCAACGCCAACCCCGACCCCAAACAGGCGACCCAACAGCAAATGATCCACGAGGTCTTACACTTCGATAGCGTTGGCGACCGCCCTACTTTCTCGCGGGAAGAGCGTATCGCCAAGCTACAACAGGAATTGGATTCGCTCAAGAACCAGGTTTTTGATGGGGTTGAAGTTAAGCAGCCCAAACAACCTCTCAAAGGATATAAGCCAATGCCTCCCGCTAGTAAGCTACCGACTTCTGCTCCTGCCGCACCACCAGCTACCACTCCAGAACCATCGTCGTCCGCTACCGCTCCTGAGGCGCCTTTGCCGCCTCTCCATCCCTACTCAGGGATTCCCGACCGTTACCATGCTCCCGCGCAACGAAACTTTGCCGCTCCTGAGAAACTTCCTGAAGGTGGTTACCGACCTACTGCGCCAATTTTCGACATAGAGAAATCCAACCACGTCTTCAACCGCATCATGAAAACCGCCGTCACGTTATCAGTAGAAGAACTTTGCAGTATTGCCCCAGACGTCCGCAACCAAGTTAAGACGGCAGTCACTCCTCGACGTCCCTTGGCGACAACCGTTGCCGAAGTCAAAGACCTCGACGACACGCTTCCCGGTTTTTCTGTTACCGTCAACTCATTGGACACTGAAGACTCTCCTGCCAACCCCATCGCTAACGCCACCTCTGTGGACCCAGTGGAGACCTACCTTAGGTCAGTAGACCATGGAGAAGACCCTGCAATCCTTACCGTCGCTCAAGAATCGCACGCTATCCGTTCCGTCGCGCTAACTGTCGATAACAAGCACGAGGTAGAGGCTATAGTGGATAGCGGGTCTCAAATCATTTCTATGGCAGCTGAAGTCGCTAACGATCTAGGCCTCATTTATGACCCTACCGTTATACTAAACATGCAGAGCGCTAACGGTACGGTAGACAGATCCCTAGGCCTCGCCGAGAACGTGCCCTGCACCCTTGGCGACATTACGTTTTATCTTCAGATACACATTTTACGCTCTCCGGCATACGACTTACTACTCGGCAGACCCTTCAACGTCTTGGCGCGATCAGTTGTCAAGACTGTTACCGACGACGAGACAACTTTAACAATCAGCGACCCTAATTCTGGAATCCGACGAACGGTGCCAACGTTCCCTAGGGGACAACGAAAAGGTGCCCTCGCTAAGCCGCCGGAGTTTACCGACCAACACGCCAACGAACGACCCCACAGGTGTTTTCACAGACCATTGAGGAGGTGATTGGCGATGATCACGGAGATGTGGCGCTAACGCTGGAATATGACCATTCAACTGGTCTTGTAAATGTTATGTCTACCGCTTTTCTTGACAAAGATGTTTTAACTACTTTACCCGCTACCGACGCAGAGCTTCCCCAGAAGAATCAAAACATTACCGACTCCTCTCTTGCCTACTTGTACCTTACCGCTTCTGAATCATTTCAAAATATTGCGTCTACCGATACGTATCTCACTACCCTTCCCGGAGCCTCGTCTCCTGCCGTTCTTGGACTTGCCGCCCCTCAGGCTACCGTTCCCCTTTCCACTTCTGTATATAACCAAGCTAACGCTCCCAAAAGGAAAGGGGTTCAAGTTAAAAAGAAATATAAGCCAGTTGCGCTTAAAACAAAACCCATTGCTACGCACTCTCCCGAGACGTTTAGAATCGAGCGCCAGATTATTGGCGACCCTCTTGCCGACATGCCGACCTTGTCACCAAATCCGCCACCCTTTCAGCCGACAGGACGTTTTACTGAGGAACGCCAGCAGCAGTTCGCCAAGGAGCACGATGTCACGACCCCTTCCCTCCGGGCCCACCCCGGGACACCCCCGGAACACCCTCCGGGACCCTCCCTCCGACCCCACATGTCACGACCCCTTCCCTCCGGGCCCACCCCGGGACACCCCCGGAACACCCTCCGGGACCCTCCCTCCGACCCCACAGGACACGCCCCGCCATCACGACCGCCGACACCGCCATCACGCGCATCAGGACCGCCATCAACCGCCACCGAACGCCATCAGCCAGCCCCCGGGACCCCTGCATCACAGACCCCGGGATCAACCGCCATCGACGATCGGATCACGCGGCTCGCATCAAGCCATCACGCATCACGCCCCACGCATCACGACTCCCTCCGCGCCAATTGATCGCGCGCTCCACACGCGCGATCCCGGTACGCAGCCCCTGCCGCTACTCAATAACCCCCGGAACCCATCCCAGACATCCCGGAACCTCGAGACCCGGCCCCGTAGTACTTATAGCGTAGTTCCTTGTTGTATTCGCTAGTCTTGATATTGCATAACTGTTACTTGGATATTGCGTGCCCTTTTGTTTGACTGGTACGCCTCGTTTGGTACGCTTCGACTGGCACGCCTTAGCATTCGCGTGCTATAAGTTTGGTACGCACTTCGCGACTCTTAAGTTACTAACTTGGTCTCGTCTTAGAACCTCCGGTTCACGACTCGACCCCCTCTAACTCCCAGCCACTTTCCTCCAAAACCCCCGGACTCTAGTCCCCTCTCCCGGGATTACCCTGTCCTCGTCTTGAACCCCGGAGTCCTAGCCCCGGAGTTCCAGACACCCGAGTATCCGTAGATCAAGTCCGCATCGTAAGGGCGTCGCTTTCCCGGAAAGCCCCCGATTCAGCGGAACCTGACACACGACACAGGATTTTTGACCAAAGATGAGTTGAATGTCCTTACCGATCTCATCGCTAAGCAGGATAAAGCCTTCACCTGGGAGGACTCAGAACGCGGCAGTCTACGTACAGATTTCTTCCCGCCTGTCGTCATCCCGACCATCCCTCACGTGCCGTGGACTGAGCACAACCGACCGTTACCGCCTGGAATCGAAGCCGAGGTCTGCCAGATTATTAGGACCAAGATACAGGCTGGCGTCTACGAGCCCTCAAACAGTTCTTACCGCTCCCGTTGGTTCTGTGTCCTCAAAAAGAACGGCAATCTACGCATAGTCCACAGTCTCGAGCCGCTGAATAGAGTTACTATACGACACTCTGGCGTACCGCCTTTCCCTGACCACTTTGCCGAGTCCTTTGCCGGGCGCATTTGTGGCGCCACCCTTGATCTCTACGTTGGCTACGACGAATGCCTGATACACCCCTCTTCCTGTGACCTCACCACCTTTCAAACTCCGTTTGGCGCCTTGCGCTTAGTTACCTTGCCGATGGGCTGGACAAACTCAGTCCCTATATTTCATGACGACATCACTTTCATCCTCCAACCCGAGATACCGCATAACGTCCTAAGCTTCATTGATGACGTTGGCGTCAAAGGCCCCAAAGACTGGCGACTCATAAACGGCTTACCGGCGACCCATCCCGAGAACCCCAATATTTGCTTAGCGCTATGGGATTTTTTCCAGCTGCTCAATTGAGTTCTCCAACGTATGAAGTATAGCGGTGGTATGTTTAGCGGTCACAAACTCCTCCTTTGCGCGCCCAAATTCAAAATACTCGGTCACATCTGCACTCCCGACGGTCGCGTTCCCGATGAGTCTCGCTTAGCACTCCTAGAGCAATGGGGTCCTTGCCGTGACTTATCTGAAGTTCGTGCCTTTCTCGGTACCGTTGGCGTTCTTAGAATATTTGTCAAAAACTTTGCCCATCGCGCACACGCCCTTAACCGACTCACCCGCGCTAATGAGCCCTTCGAATTTGGGCCAGACCAGGTCACTGCCCAACGCGACTTAGTAAAAGCCCTACAAGACGCCAAGCCCCTAGTCCCCATCGATTATACCTCTGCCGACCCTGTTATCTTGGCGGTGGATACCTCGTACATTGCCGTTGGTTACTTCTTGTGCCAGTGCCTTAGCGACAATCGGAAACAGCGACGCTACAACCGCTTTGGGTCTATCACGCTAAACGACAGAGAGTCTCGCTACAGTCAGCCTAAGCTAGAACTCTATGGGCTCTTCAAAGCCTTCCGGTCGCTAAAGATGTATTTGATTGGTGTGCAGAACCTGATTGTTGAAGTCGACGCTAGGTACATCAAAGGCATGCTGCAGAATCCCGACATCCAGCCATCCGCTAGTATGAACCGGTGGGTAGTCGCTATCCTCATGTTTCACTTCGAGTTGGTACACGTCAAGAGCTCTTTCCACGGACCAGATGGACTCTCTAGGTGACCACGGCAACCTGGCGACCCGGCAGTGGATCCACAGGCTGATAGCAATTTTGAGGACTGGATCGACCGACTACATGGTTTCGTGCACCTCATACAACAACCAATTCCCCTACTACGACGGCAACAGTCTACCAGCATATTTTTACATCCCATTATCCCTTACCGCCCCGAGATCTTTAGCGCACCCCTCACGTTCTACACGGTGATAGGCTTCTACTCGGACTGAGCGCATCAAGGGACATTATAGGCCGACCAACACTTGACACACTAAAGGCTCTAGCGACCAGCCTTGGGTACAGAGCAGCCCTAGCGCGGGCGCTCTATGGCAAGACTTATCCATTCATCTCAATCACCAGTATCAGCCCCTCAGCGCACTCCACTCAGTTACTTTGAAGACCAAGAAGACTCAGGACTCATAGCGCTAGCATAACGGCGGGAGGGGACTCTGACCAAACCCCAATCAGTACTGGAAGGAGTTAGCAATTGGCGCTGTCAATCACCAAGGCACCTCAATCAGAAGTCTAAAAGAATCAATGACGACGAGACAGGATACACGCAGACCCAACATTTAAATCTATCAAAAGATGGTACAATGTTTAGCGCTGGAATTAGCGCTCACGGCGTCTGTCGAGGATTCCCCAACCATACCCCGGGATGGCATGGCCAATTAAATTACATCAAAAAGTGAGCAAACTCGTACCACTTCTAAGTAGTTTTAGAGTCGCCGTTGGTCGCCGTCACCCATGTGCTGCAGGTCGCCGTTGACAGGTGGCCGTTAGCTACAGTCACAAAGAGAGGCGCTAATTGGTAGCGCCGTCAATGGACTTATTTTGGAAATAATGTAGCGCATGGTATAAAAACTAGCTACTTGCCATGTATATAACAACGAATCGTAACCCCTTGAGCACCCAGTTACACTTGGCGTTCAAATCGCGCTAGCGTTGCCTGACTTTGCCACCAAGTTTGGCGCTAGCTTCGTCTATCTCGTCTTCGTCGTTTACGGTGCCACCTACGGGCACGCTACGCTGCGCTATTCGTTTCTTTCCCTATAACTTCTCCTAAACTACGACACTTACCACTTGCTAGGTAGCATCCGAGGCGCTATCGTCTAGCGCATCGCCCTATCACCTCTGCTCGAGCACACCGGGACCCTGCCGGGACTCCTCACAAACCCGTACGCCAGGCGCTGGAGACGGCGTTGTACTGCGTATACGTCCAGCGCACCCAACCACAGTTGGCGTCATCAACGGCAAGCATTTTCAGTCAAAATTCGCCTCCCGTAAAAGTAGTACAAGAACCTCACCCGCTAAGAGAAGACAGCAAAAACCTGACCTACGATGCCGTTCCCCGGTCCACCAAAGCAAAGGCAGAAGACAGCCGCTTGTTAATCGTTGAACAATGGCTACAAGACCTTAAGCGACCCGCAGGCCTTACCGACAAACAATACGCGACCTTTATCCGCTATGCTACCCGCTTCTTCTTTACCGACAACCGACTTTGGCGACGAAATCGAGATGGCGCTCACAAGCTGATCATCAAGCCAGAAAGTCGCTTACGAGTCTTGCGCGCCATGCATGACGAGCTAGGACATAGAGGTCTGTACGCTACCCGAGCCTCTCTGTTAGAACGATTCTGGTGGCCACACGCTAGTGCCGACATCGCTTGGTACATTAGGACTTGCCACCTCTGCCAGATTCAACAAACACGCCAAGTGCTCATACCGCCAACCGTTGCAACGCCAGCTCCCCTCTTCAGCAAAATCTACGTCGACACCATGCACATGCCCAAATCTGGTCGCTACAAGTACATCATTCAAGGTCGTTGTTCGCTAATCCACTGGCCTGAATTTTGAATGCTCCAAAGAGAAAACACGGAGGCGGTCGCCAAGTGGCTATTTGAGGACGTCATCTGCCGTTGGGGAGCGCTATGTAACGAAGTTACAGGGATTGTGAGAGCTTAGGTTCACACTGCACAGAATCAGACCAGTCCGGTCTATTGACTATGTAGTATAAACACAAAAAATAAGCTGCTTTGTAAGCAGCTGGGTAACTAATTATATACGAATGTACATAATATTATATTATAATAAATATAATATAATATTTACTACTATACTGTAAGTAAAGCTATGTGGCCAACGCCACATAGCAGACTACGCTACACACCCCCCAATCAGACCAAGCTACGGTCTCGAGATAATACGACGGTCATGCCGTCGGTAAGTCTGGGACGGGGGCAATGGGAGAGTCCCCAGGCTCCCAGAATGGATCGGCAGTCGCGTCGTCCATGTCGTAGTCGAGGAGTTCATCCTTGGGTGCGGGCGCGTAAGAAGTGCCCGAAGGCCCTGCTACTGGCAGGGAATCGTCATAGTCCCGGAGGGGGGACAGTGTGGTGCGGGCGCGTAAGAAGTGCCCGAAGGCCCTGCTACTGGCAGGGAATCGTCATAGTCCCGGAGGGGGGACAGTGTGAGATTGGGGTCGATGGTCGACCCCGAGACGGGTGGTTGGGGATCAGGCAGATCCCCGGTGTCGGACGGGTACTGGCGCGTCCAGATTTCGCGGGCATGAATGTCTTGCCTGATGAAGAGGTACATCCCCTTGGCAAGCACGTCGTCGTATGCACGACGACTGTCCTGCTGCTGGAGCATCAGGCGTTGGCGATCGCCGATGGTGGCCTCGTGCCACCCATCCCACTGAGGGATGGACTGGGGTGTACCATAGTGGTCGAGGCATTGTAGCCTCTCGTCGTCGATAGCAGCCGCCTCGTTGTAGAGCTGGCTGTCGCTGAAGAATAGATGGGCCAAGTAGGTGACCCCATAAGGTCGTCGATAGCAGCCGCCTCGTTGTAGAGCTGGCTGTCGCTGAAGAATAGATGGGCCAAGTAGGTGACCCCATAAGTGTACGCGTGGTCAGCCCAGCTGACCGGGATTTGATTGTGAAGAAGGACGCGTAACGCGTCCGAAGTGGAGAACACGGAAGCTGACGCTTCCGGAATGTCCACAGCCCGAACCTCGAAGGTAGGGTCGTCGGCATGGATGGGCGCAAAGACTTGCCCTGTGGCCGCCTCGTACTCAGCCACGGCCTCTTTATAGAGGCCTGGCCTGGCGAAGACGTAGGCCAGGTACTTGTGTACCGTGGCCTTGGAGGGGCGGCTGGTGCTGAGGGCGCGTACAAGCGCAAACCCAAAGAGGCTGCGCCAATGAATGTGCATGGCTCGGTCCATGGCCAGACCGGTCCACACATTGGACGTCCCAGGACATCCATAAAGGAGGGCATATGAGCCCAGGTAGTCCAAAGCAAATGGTTGCTTTGGATCAGGGGGGGTAAGGCCGACGAAGGCAATCTTCCCTCCCTCTTTGCGGCGATAGAGCCGCGACGGCACAATCATTTGTGGGAAACTCTCCCGCTCCTCTGGACTCGCGAAGGGTACCGCGATAGTCCTATACTCGACCTCGTCGAGTAAATGAGACATAGCTCTGTCTCGGGCCGTAGGGTGGCAGTTGAGCGCCACCCGCTTGAATTCGTTGAGCAAGAGGTAGCCCAACTGACGCTGACGAAGCGGCGTAAACTGGTTGTTGACCAGTGCGTGAAGTCTGCGGACTTCTCGAGGGCTGCGGGGAAACCCGCGAGGTGCAACTTGGTACACCTTACTGTTGTGGGGCGTCGCGGCGGCGTTGCCCTGTTTATTGTCCTCGAAGGACCTGGCTGTGCGGGCTTCTTGCCCGACAAAGATGGTATTGGTCATTGGCAACCAATAGAATTGGGGAGCCAACTCCGCGCCAAAGAATGAGTTCTGGCGCTCAATAGTGTGATCACGGTAGATCACCACACCGAGCGCATCAGGGATGCGCCCGGTTTCATCCTCAAGGAGGGCGGCCCCTCGTTTGGCGCTGTTCTGCGCCCGACGCTCCATCTTGGCTCGTCGATTGCTGTTGCGCCGTTCGTGCGCCATATGTTGTGCCGCCGTCTCGTGCGGCACTGGGGATTCCATACAAGCCTCTTCAAGCTCCTCATACCACTCGTTGTCGGAGGGCGGGGAAGGCAGCCTCTCCGGCTCCGACTTCTCAGATCATGGGTCCATTGCCCACACACACCGCGGGAGTCGGGCTGGCAGGCCCTCTACCAGTATAGCAGGTAAAAAGGGGATGTTAGCCCCTGGGGCCCCTTTCGGGGCATCCTCGGGGAAGTGCACGTTGACGTAGGCGCGCCCTTCCGGTTGCTTACCCTGACGATCCTTTCGGGGTTGTGAGGCCTTGGCCTCAGTGGGGCGTGTGCTCACGCCCCTGGAACTCTGCTCCCCAGAGTACGTGGTGGATACCACGGATACTGGTCACGAAGACGCGACCTCAGACGCGCCGCTGGCGAGGCGCTGGATAAGCCAGGGGGCGGCTGGAGCAGGAACATCTTCATAGGGGAGGATGTCCCGTCCTAGACCGGCCTCCCGGCCGGGGGCAGCAACGCTCGACTTAATCGAGCGGGAGGGCGCGTCCTCCACTCCTTGCCGACGCGCCCTTTTGCTGGAGTCGGTGTCCCGACTCGGGGGTGTAGTCTGCCGCTTACGAGCGGCCAAAAGGGCAAGGAGATCAGTTTTGCGCTGAGCGCGCATATGATCCATGTCGTCCATCATCCGGCAGATAAGGACGACTGCCTCCGCATCGCGGAGGAATGATGACTCTGCGGGTACATCGTACCCGTTATCTCCCAGTCATTGGAGAAGGGTAGCCAGGACTAAGTCCTGGTTGTGGGTGGGCTCGACAGCCCATGCTTTTCCTTTGTCGCATCGAGGACGCGACTCTTCTTCCGAGCTGGTCTCGGATTGGTGTGGCATTTCCAGCCGCTGTAGCAAGGAGAGCTTGGCCAAGCTCTCCGTCGGCGCATCAGCCGATGAACTGATGCTCCGTTCTGTATTGAGAGTTTCTGTACTCTCGATGGCCGCGGTGGCCTGCCCGAGGGATGCTTTGCGTCCCTCTAGATTGTCAATTGGTACTGTGGTCGACAGGGAAATCGACCGGCCTCCCTTGGCTTGCGACTCATGCGAGTCGCTGTACTGGGGCATTGCGCCCCAAGCCCCCATCCAAGCCGGGGGGTACGGCATCATTACGGGCACACCACCCATCCCAGGGTAGTGCGCTGGGGCGGTAAACTGGGGAAAAGGATGTGTCCCCAGCTGCCCTGTTGCCGGTACAGGGGCAAGTTGCCTCCATGCCGACGCTGCTTGGGGGCTGACTAGCCCCCCATAGGCCTGTTGTTGGAATTGGCCCTCGGTGTGATGTGGCGCATAAGCGCCCGGTGCTGGTTGTTGGGGCTGATAGCCGCCCACAGGTGTGTTCTGGGGCATGAAGTTGCCCTGCATGGTTTGAAGTGGCGGATAGCCACTGATCACCGGCTGCTGCGGCAGGTAGCCCACCGCTGGTGGTTGCTGCTGCTGTGGGAAGCCCACAGCTGGTTGCGATTGTCCCCACTGGGGCGCATTTTGGGTCAGCGGGGGAGCCATCTGCCCCCCCCTTCAGCCGACGGTAAGACCGACAGCGTACTCTCAAACTGTTGCTGCTGTAGCTGCTGCTGCTGCTGGTCACTTACGTCCACGGGCATGCTGTCCATAGTTGGGAAAGAAAGCGAAAAAGAAATTTCGCCTTTTAAGACGTGTTTCAGCCACAGCTGCTGACCAACTCAGCCAAGCCGCAATCGGCATTGCCAATCAAATTAAGCGCCGGCACGCTTACTTAATTGATGTGGGCGCTTAACGCCCTTCAACTCCAAATAACGGTCAAGTGCCGCTAGCTTGGAGCAATGGGAGTGTGGCTCCCATGTTGTGTCCCCCAGGGACCATCGTACCTCAAACTCGAGCGTGTTACGCTCAGTCCACCGGTGCCCAATTATGCACTCAACGAACCATTCGTCATTGTCTCGAGCCCCAAAATCATAGGGGCCCGGGGTTGCCCTGTTAGGGAACAGCGCATCGTCAGACGCGCTGTAAGGTCGCAACAGCGACACATGAAACTTAGGAACGATGCGTCGTTCCTGTAATGCCAGAGGCAGCTCCAACACGTAGTTGGAGGTACTTGGCTCCACGTCTAGGACGCGGTATGGGCCTACCCATTTCGGGCAGAGTTTACTCGCCCGTCCCTTTGGGAGCCTCAGATTACGCGTTGATAGGTATACCAACGCTCCTACAGCTATTGGCGGGTCTGCTTGCCTACAGTGATTGGCGTTTTTTGCCTGAAAGACTCGCGCCTCTATGATGGCGTCATGCGCCGCCGCGATGTTCTCCAGGGCCTCGAACTTCGTGCAGCATGGAGGGCAAGTACCCTCCGTTGAGTTCAAAGGGCGCATACCCTGTGGTATCCGAGATACTCACGTTAATCGCGAACTCAGTGAGTGGACACCAGTCCACCCAGTCCCGTTGGTCAGGGCGAACAACTGCCCTCAAAATCTGACCTATACTGCGGTTAACCCGCTCTGTCTGCCCATCCGTCTGAGGATGGAAGGACGTTGACATGAGGAGTCGCGCTCCTAGCAGTTTGTGGAGTTCTCTCCACCATTGAGACGTGAACTTTGAGTCACGATCGCTCACAATGGTGCTAGGCAGCCCATGCAGCCTAACGATCTCCCTCAGGTAGATCCACGACAGCTCCTTAGCCGTCAGCGTAGTTCGCACCGGTATGAGGTGCACCATGCTCGTCATGCGGCATATGACTACCCAGAGGTAATCGAACCCTCTGGACTCGGGAAAGGGACCTACAAAGTCCATTCCAATTGAGTCCCAGGGTTTCACCGGCACGGGTAGCTGGTGTAGCTTCCCGGGAGGGGATCCAGGGGGCAACTTTGCCCTCTGACACACTGCGCAGGACGCGCAAAACTTAGTCACTTCTTGGGCCATACGTGGCCATCAATACCATCTCCGGATGTAGCCCAACGTCCGGGCGGCACCAAAGTGCCCCACCAGGGCATGGGCCTGGTCCAAGACCCACGTAACAATGGTACACATATGGGGGAGGCATACCACTGCCACCCCTTGACGGTTCTCCGTCGTGATGAGTCCACCAGGCTCATGCCTGAACTGAGGATGGTCGTCAGGATTGGCGATTATCTCGGCAAAGAGAGGATCATCGCCATAGTCCTGCACCACCTCCTGCCGGAAGTCGTCATTGACCAGGCTAGGAGGCTGGGATGAAGGCAATTCGCCTTTGAGCATCTCCGCAAGCGTAACGGGTACATCGTGGCGCTTGTGCTCCCTAGTGGATGCTGGGTCCACGGCTTCATGCTCCTTGAGCAACTGGGCGACTACGTCCTGTTCCTCACGCTGCTCTCTGAGGCAAGTGCTTCGCCTCCGTTCATCGTCATGCATAGCGTGTACTTCCAGGACATGCTCCCTGAGCTCCTGGTATCGGTGGAGAGGTAAATCCTCTCCATCAGGGTCTATGCGGCAGTCTGCCTGCACATACTCATGAGGCTCGTGAGCCTCCCCGACTACATCACTCTCAAAGTAGCGTGACAAGCAGTCTGCCACTTTGTTGAGTTCACCTTTAACATAGGTGATGTCGAACTGGTATCTCGACATGTAGTCTATCCACCGTCGCTGACGCAGCGACAAGTTCACCTGAGTTTTAAAGAACTCAAGGGCCTTGTGGTCCGTTATGATGTGGATGGGGTATCCCATCAGCTTATCCTCCCACTTGAGGAGGGCTTCGAGTATGGCAAGAGTCTCCAACTCATGCACCGCATAGTTTTGCTGGGCTGTCGTGAACTTCTTCGACATGAACCCTGCTGGGCGGCATGTCTGCCAGCTGCTTCCCTGGCTGTACATGGCTCCAATGCCTGTCTTGGATGCGTCACAAATGAGCCATATCGGCTTGTCCTGTCTAGGGTCAATTGGTCAAATCACCGGAGTCTTCGTACAGATCCGTTTGACCATCTCGAAGCACCGCTGGTGCAACGGCCTCCAATTGAACGGTGATCCGTTCTGCGTCATGGCCATAAGTGGCCCAGTATAGGCTGTGACATCGGGCAAGAAGCTCGATATGTAGTTGACAAGGCCAACGAATCGTTGGATGTCATTGTAGTTTCGGGGCGTGCGCCACTCCCGAATACAATCGAGCTTGTCCTGATCAGGGTGGATACCCCGCTCATCTATGACATGCCCTAGGCAGTCTATACTCTGAGCGTAGAGCTCACATTTTTTCCACTTCAAGTACAACTTGTACTTGCGCAGTCGTTCGAATACGACTCTGAGGTGCTGCTCATGCTCCTCCATGGTATCCGAGTAGATGAATATGTCATCTAAGTAGACGTGCATGAAACGTCCTATTACGTCTCGGAAGATAGAGGTCATTAGCCTCTGGAAAGTTGCTGGAGCATTGCAGTCTCCAATCTGCATTATATTGCTCGTGAATGTACCCATGATCGACGCAAATACGGTCTTGGGTACGTCCTCGGTGCGAATGCGCACCTGCTCGTAAGTGTCAGTAAGGTCAATCTTCGAGCAATACTTCGCCCAAGCCACGTCTTCCCGGATCACCTCTTGATCTGGTAAAGGAGTTACATCCTTTATAGTATTGTCATTGCGCTGACGCGCATCAAGAGCTGTTCGAAGGGTTCCATCCTTCTTCGGGATGCACAATAACGGTGCAGCTTGAGCGGTGGTGCATGGAGACCACCATTGAGCATTCAAGTAGCGATTAGTCTTATCGCGTAGTTGCTCCTGGAGGGCGCGCGGACAGCGCAGCAAGTGGTACTTATACTGCTTGTTCTCGTCTATGAGATTAATCTCATGGTTCACCTCCCGCCATGGTGGGAGCTCCTCCTTGGTCCCATTGACCATGTCGGCAAATTCTTCTTGCCATTGCTGACGCAACCAAGGGATATCTTCCTCATGAAGGCTTGTCGCCTTCTGCTTCCCCTTCATGCGTACCGGGGGAAGTACTTCCACCGTCTCTGAGGGTGGCCGAGGCGGCGGTGCATACTGCTCGCGCATTGCAAGCACCCGATTGACACTGTCATCAGGTATATGTAGTCTCAGCGGGGCACCCGCTGCCGCTGCCTTATAAGCCACAAGGCTTCTTCCTTCACGTACAAGTGAGTACGCTACGGATACCTCGTCCGGGGCTGGCTGGCAATACGCTGGTTTGACGGTCATCCGTCTCTGGTGCGCATTTTGTGCACACGTGGCTGCCACCAGCTCGTTCCACTCTTGCGGTATTCGGGGGTCGTATGCCCAGTCGTACTCTGGTAGGGGAGCTGGTTGTGTGTCCCCCTCTACTGAGGCTTCCGCCTCTCGAATGCTGTCTTTCAAGTCTTCCAACTTGACTCGTGAGGACGTAGGTGGACATACATCCACTGAGTCCTCCCGTCGTCTCGCCTTTCAATGGCGTTTGTCCGGAGGCCTTGCGCCTCGAATCTCAGGAGCGATTATTCGCTCGTTGCTCCTCTTGGAGGCTTGATACTCCTCCTCGCTCATCATTACCACGTTGTGGTCTGCGCTCAGTCCAGGCATAGCCTGCACTTCCTCCTCCACATCCTCCACGGCCGGCACTCTGCGCCGGCCAAGTCATGGAGAGTCCTTGCGTTTCTCCGTAGTGCGATGACATCGCAGACGATTATCAGTGTCGTCTGCTGTAGCTCGTTCGGCTGGGATCACTTTCCCATTCACTAGCACCTGAGAATGGTCAAAGTCTAATATGACTTTGTTATGCCGCATGAATGGCGTTCCCAGTATCATGTCGTAGCGATCGAAGTTCGCTACATCCATGTATTCACGGCTACGTGAGCCTGGCGTTTGGACATTCACATTTGTCCCGTACTGCACCATGGCTCAGCTCCCTACGGTGCCCAGCTGTAACGCCAATGGCATATCCAACTCCTGCACGGATATTCCGTACACATGGGCAAACTGGGGCGTTATGCCTGATGTGGTACTCCCAGAGTCCCATAGGGTCCATGCCTTGTGGCCGTCTACGTCCACATACGAGACCAGGCACTCCTTGTCTGCTCACTTCAATGTAGGGCGCTGCAAAGTGCCCTCTGCACGACGAAGGGTCACCTTCTTCATCCGAACTACGTTATTTCGTTCGGGGTCATTTGTGGACGGCCAATCCGTCATCGCTGCTAGGCACTCAGAGTCGCTGTTGCAACTGTAATACTCATTGTCGTAGACGTCGTCATATACGTCGACTGTGACGTACTCCTCCCCCTCCACGACCACACTCTCGGGCTCGGCGCCCGATGCCTCCTCTGGGGGCTCCTGGTCGTTTGTGGGGTGCTCTGCCTCAGACTCGGCAGATACGTCTCCATCACTCCCACTCGTGGCTGCAGTATGTGCGGCTCAAAGATGGGCGCGGGGTATATACCCCTTCCTCGGGGGTCCTGGCTTCGCAGGGCAATTGGTAGCGTAGTGGCCTGGTTGGCCACACGCAAAACAGGTCCCCGACTGTCCCGGTGGGTTGGCCGGCTTGAAGTCTGGCCTTGATTTAGGACGTTCTCCGTCTGGTGCCTGCTCTGGGCGTGGGCGGCTCCGCCCTCGGTTCGCAACAGGGGTTTTGCGTACAACAAACCGCGTGTTGCGGTCACGATCCAAATCGGTCTTCTTGGCCAGGAAGGTCCCCACATGCTGACCCCGTGAGGGCGTCCCACCAGGCGGTAGTCGCCTGGATCCCCCTTTGTGTCCACTCCGATGTTTGTAGTGGTTAGCAGTCTTCAGAGACTGCTCATACCGGATGGCATATGCCACGAATTCTTCCACATCGTTGACTTCTGGGGACAATCCGTCCTCACGTATCAAATAGCGGCGCATATCCGCTGGAATGCCATCCAAGAACGTTTCGAGCATTGTATACCTGTCCGGGTATACTGCCATGTTCTGGGCATGGTCATTAAGGGTATCATAGAACCCTTGTACTCCCAACTTCTCGGTGTACTTGGCGGACTGGAAGTTCCGCCTTGCATCCTGGAGCGTTGAGGGGTGTACGAATCAATCGTACAGTCCTGTAAGGACTCCTTTAAACGTCCAGTCATATTGGACACGGTTGACGTGCAGTACTGCCCGTCGAAACCAACCCATGGCCTCTCTGGCCAAGAACTCAGGCAGAACGAAGATTCGTTCCCGTTCCATACGGTCACCTCCGTATAAGCACATGGCAAGATGGGTGCATACATCCATCGCCCAGTCTTCCAGGTCGCTGAACTTGGACGCGCCTGTATAGGCGCGAATGTGCCTACTGTCTGCTTTACGCAGCTTCACCCCGTCTGGTAACCGTAAGGTTACGCCCAGGGCATCATTGACTACTCGATGCAGGCGATTGTGCATGGCTTCACGATGCATTCGAATGGCCTCCCGCTGACCCGGGGATCTAGTCGCCAAATCAGCGGCTTGGGGAAGCGACTTTCCTTGTCCACCTTGCGGAGGACGTCCCGAACCTCCTTGACTGTGGGCATAATTGCCCTCGTCTCGAGGGATCGACCTAGGGCCGTCATCCTGGCCGTTACCAGGGACATCACGTCTCGTGGCGCCATCTCGATCGAGGAAGTCTCCTCGATCATGATTGTTGCGCCGCCCTGGAACTGGAGAAGCTTGATTCTCCTGACCCTGCATGACGAATTGACGACGCATCTCGTCAATGGGCTTAGTGCCCTCGAATACGATGCCCTGATCGTCGATAAGGGACTGTCCCTTAGTCCTTAGGTCGCCATTGCGCATACGCTGATACGCGACTCTGTCGCTCAACGTTTCGGCCATGGGCACGCGCGGCATCACGGATGCCTCGCTTTCCACTTTGAGCACAGTGCTATCGTGCCCATCTGGACCTGACATATCTGTCCTACGGTCATGGTTACGCATGTGCGGGGGCTCCTCACGCCACCCTTGTCCTGCTGGAGTATAAAAAGTACTCACCGGTCGTACTTCGGGCACTTCTTGCGCCCGTGCTAGTGCCTCCACTAGCTCGATTCCGACGTCTTGATTGCGTTGTGCCAAGCATTCTTCGGACGTGTGGCTCCAGGGGGTCGAGACCCCCGATTGCCGTGTGGCCTTACGCTGCACATACATTTGCAGCTCCATAGTGAGCACTCTCACCATTAAATCAGTATATTTCGTACTGAATACATTGGGCACTTCGTGCCCTTGTCGCCTAAGTGCTACTATATGGGCTGACGCATAGCGCTCGAGTCGCGCTTGGGTGGTGTATTTCATCACCTCTGGGTGCAAGTCCCAGAACACCCGCAAGCGCACGGTGTACGCGGTTTTCAGCCGCTGTTCCTCTGCTCCGGTGTCGTCGTCACTTGACGACTCCATCACCTCCTCTGGAAGCTCTACCACCTCTGGAGCTTCCTCCACTGCTGGGGTGCACAGGAATCGATCTTCCGCACGGTATACTTCAGGCCTTGCAGCCTCCTCCGGTACCTCTTCTAAGCGGGCTTCCGCTACTTTAGAAGGCATTAGACCCGCTGTGGACCACCTGGTCCCACTACTCCGGCTTGCGGGGAGGGCTCTCCCAGTCCGTACTGACGACTCGGCATCTCCTGGGGCGCCATAGGCACCGGTTGACTGTCGGCCGTCCTGCGGGGGTCCTTTGGAAGCCAATCGGCTAGACCGTCGCTGTCCTCCTGGCAGCTGCGTAACTGGGGGCGTTAATCCCCCGGGCATCTTGTCCTGGAGGCGTTGCGGACCGTCCTGCTGTGAGCTTTCAGCTCTCCGGGCCTCACTCTCATTCCCGGCCAGGTCGGCACTCTGACCTCGGTCTCGAGCCTTGGGTCTTACCTGACCCGCATTGGACGCTGACATGTCCTGGGTGTCTGCTGGGTCTCCCCGTAGGTCGTGGGCATTTCGCCCACCGTCAGTGGGCGCTGCAGGTATGGGATTACTCATCGATCCCCTGTTTGAAATTTGCACGGTGTGGCTGTGCAAGAAGCTCGAGAAGCTGATAGAGTTCTGTCAACGAACTCAACGACTGACGTCGGATGCTAGGCAATAGATCCTAGCTGGCGGATTCAAAAAAATGTAACGAAGTTACAGGGATTGTGAGAGCTTAGGTTCACACTGCACAGAATCAGACCAGTCCGGTCTATTGACTATGTAGTATAAACACAAAAAATAAGCTGCTTTGTAAGCAGCTGGGTAACTAATTATATACGAATGTACATAATATTATATTATAATAAATATAATATAATATTTACTACTATACTGTAAGTAAAGCTATGTGGCCAACGCCACATAGCGGACTACGCTACACGCTAAGAGAGATCGTCACGGATAACGGTGCGCCCATCATCAAAGCGCTAACTTACCTCGCCAAGAAATACAACATTCACCACATTCGAGTATCTGGCTACAACAAGCGCGCCAATGGCCTGGTAGAGAGACCACACTTTGACGTTCGGCAAGCGCTCTTCAAGGCAGTCGATGGCGACGAGTCTCGTTGGAGTGAAGCGACGTATTCAGTATTTTGGTCGGAAAGAGTTACCATTCGTAAGCGCATGGGTTGTTCTCCCTATTACGCGGCTACTGGCACCCATCCTTTACTCCCTGCTGACATTATAGAAGCGACCTACCTTCAGCCGGCACCCAACAGTATCTTAGCGACTACCAACCTTATCGCCAGACGAGCTATTGATCTCCAGCGAAGGAAAGAAGATTTAGAGCGACTCCAATCTTAGCGACTACCGACCTTATCGCCAGACGAGCTATTGATCTCCAGCGAAGGAAAGAAGATTTAGAGCGACTCCACGAGGTAGTCTTTAGCGCCCGTCGCCAAGCAGCCCTACGATTCGAAACTGAGCATAGCGCTACCATCAAAGATTACAACTTCCTGAGAGGAGCGCTAGTGCTTATGCGCAACTCCAAAATCGAGACCTCATATAATAAGAAAATGCGCCCGCGCTATCTAGGACCTTTGGTAGTTATCTCTCGTAACCGTGGAGGCGCTTACGTGCTCTGTGAATTAGATGGTTCAGTACTGCATCGACCTGTTGCCGCTTTTTGCCTATTGCCGTATCTCGCCAGGGAACAAATCGACTTGCCGCTTGAAGCGCTAGATATTGACACCGCCAAGCTGAGAGAACTTGAAGAAACCGAATTATTGGACGATGATGACTTGCCGACTTTAGTTGAAGAAGAAGAAATTGACTAGAAAAGAATATATTGATGAGCTCCCCTTTTCCATTACTTATCTTACTTATCTTTCTTGCCGATACTTACTGTACTATATCCAACAGACAATTCCTTACATAGTCAAGTCGCAGCGCTAGCGTGTCGCCAACGCTTAGCGCATTGCGCAACTCTCGCCAAGGGTTTTTCGCTATGATGATCTACTGAGCGTTCCCCCTGTTCTTCAAAATTTGTCCAAGTCCCTCACATACTATTGCTTTTGCTAAAACCTACCTTAGGATACTTGCCGCTTGCCTTATCTTTGCTTTACTTTCTTTTCTTTCTGTGGCTGTGCTAACTCAGATTAGGGAACTTAACCTTTCACTCGAAAACGAGGCGGCAAAATAGTAATATATTCGACGGTAACAAAAAGAAAAATATTTACATAAACGGCCTATCTATGCTAAGGTCCGTTTACTCGCTAATGTCGTCCATGGAGAGGGAGTCGTCTGTCACTGGCAAGGAGGAATCGCGAAGAGGAAGGAGGTCACCAGGCAAGATATTGTTGGCTGCTTGCCAGTCCAGGGCGGCTTGGCAATCTGCTTGGTAATCGCGCAGGACATGTAGACTGCGACCCAAATTGGAATAGCGCAAGCGAAGCGCCATAAGCTGGCCCCGGACTTGTTCCCATTCCCGCTCCATTGCCGACTCCATGGTTGCCACCCTCCTTGAAAATCTCTCCAACATCTCCCGCGGATTAAGCGCGACGACCGGATATACGAGGTCTTGCCCCAGCCAATTAAATGCGTCGCCAGTGACCGTTGGCTGCGGCTGGGGAGTCCAGGCAGGGTTTATCCTGGCGACGACAGGTCGCCTGGGCTCCAGTCTGGCAACGTCCTTGGGGTCAGAGACGTCCCAGGGGGCAACGTTACCGTAGGGAGGCAGCCAGCGCCACTCTGGCTCCTCCCTGGCAACTCCTGCCGCTCCCTCTCCTTCTCTCACTACCGCCTCCTTGGCGGGGGCCTCCTCCTCGTCACCTTCGCGCTGGGTCGCCAAGGTCTCGTCTGGCTCCCCCTCTGCGTCCTCGTCACCCGCCATTGCCGGGGGGCTTCCTTCTCCCATGGTTGTCGCCACTGTTGGTTCCGCCTCTTGGGGCTCTTCCCTTGGCGGTGCATCCATTACCGCGTCGTCCTCGTCGACGGTCGGCAGTGAAGCCCCTCTCAGGTGAATAGGGGAAAGCAACTTGCTGGGCCCGGCTTCAGTATCCCTTGGCGGCAGGCGGCTGGCGGCAAGCGCCTTCTCCAGCTCCTCCATCTCCACGTCCTCGGGGGTAGGGGGAGGAGACTCCACTACCCGTGCGCGTTTAGCCTTGCCCTTTCCTTTGGCGGGCGAGGGGACTTGTCGTTTTGAAGGGACTGTAGTCCCTTGGCGCTCTCCGGCGCCATGGTTGCCGACTGTTGCAGATTCGTCTCCTTGACGTGTCAGCAGCGCCAGGGAATTCTTGCTAATTGTGGCCTCGTCGCCAGCGGCCTGCTTCTTCTTCTCCCCCTCGACAAACTCCCGTGCCCTCTTGACGAGGACAGCACGCTTGAAGGTGCGCTCCACTACCACGTCGGGAGCTCCACCGCGTTCGCGACTCTTAGCGCCGTCCAAAGTACAAGCCCTCTTCAGCGTACCGCACCGGTAGCAAGGCTGGCCACCAGTGGGGTACCAACACCCCTCTGGGTCGTTGTCGGCCCAGCACTTGTCGCACTACAAGAATGTTAGCAAGAGCGGGAAGGAAAGCCAAAGTACTTACCGCTCCTTGGGAGTCTTTGAACTCCTGTCTTACCGCTGGGCTTGCCGTCCTCTTGTCCTTCATCTCCGGCAAGACCACCTCCGCCTCCATTCCTTCATCTAAAACCGCCTCATCTCGTCGCGCCACCAGCAAACCCTTCAGCTCTGCGTCGCTAAAGGAAGTTTGCGTTGGCGCCTGTCAACTGGTTAGTTAGCAGGGACAGTATCTGGGCGTAACCAACATACCGTGTAATGAGGGGCGGCAGCCTTGCAAGACTTAGAATGGGATAAGCAATAGGCGCCAGCGGTAACAACGCACGAACTTACCTTCTTTTTCAACATCTTGCCAGGCTTGACTGGAGAGCCCGATTTGCTTGCCGGCAGTGCTGGGCTCTGAGCACTACCAGTGCGGGAATCCTTCCCACCGGACACCTGCCTCCTGGCAATTGGCGACCTCTCGCTCCTCCAACGCCTTGGTCCTCTCCTTGGCGTCACGGGAGGCCTCTTCCAGCACACTCTCACGAATAGCCGCCATCTCAGCGTCCACCTGCAAATTAGCAAGAGGCGCTAACACCTCTTGTTTGCTATGGGGAGACAGATCAGACCACAGCTAAGTTAGAAATCAAAAATCAGAGATACTTACTCAGGCGCGGGAGCGCTTACCGTCATCGGCAAGGCGCCAGAGAGGATATCCTCCAACTCGTCCTCAATGGTAGGGACAGGAGGAGGTGCCTAGGAACCTAATCAGCTAGCGACACGGCAAAGACTAAAAGCACTTACAAAGCGAGAAAACGGCGCTAACCAGTCGGCGCCACGATTGTCAACATAGCGGGCTCGGCACCACTCCCGCACCTCGATCTCCCTATCCCACCCTACGCCAAGAACACGAACTTCATACCAATGTTCCAACAGCTTCATTATGGCAACGACCAAGTTTGGAGGCGCCTCCGCGCCCACACCCTCGATGCGCCTAATAAAATTGGTCGCCTTGTCAATATAGGCGGAGGCAGCGTCTTGAGCCTCGCAAGACAGTACGGGAGGCGGAGTTGGAATGTGGAAAGACATATTATTTTTGAAGAGTGCCAGGTAAAATCAGAGAAGAGAGGTGAAGTCCAATCTTGTGCGCCAGGACTATAAACGAAATCTCAAGAGCGCACGGACCACCTGTCACAAAAGCGGTAACGGTAGCCTTATTTGGTGACTGAGGACAGTCAATTTTTCAGTTGGGGGGAGATGATAGGACTCCATACAGGATCAACGCATCAATGGCAGGCAACGGCAATGCGGCACCGACTCAGGATACCTTAGCGCGCGCTAATTATCCAATTTTGGCGATATTTGACGGCCAGACACGGCAAGAAGCAGATCCAATCAATGATAGCGCTGATGGCAGCAGGAATGACAACTGACAGATGGCATCAGTCACTGACGACAGCGCTTAGCGAGAAGCTTGATGATCTATCAAAAACTGACGGACAGCTTGGCGTTTGACCTTGGCGTCCGACATCGCTTAGCGCCTTGATTTGGTGCCTGACATCGCTTAGCTTTTTGGACAGACAGAAGGGTGATGGATTGATGATTTAGCACCGCGATCTGCCGCCTGGTGGCGCTAAGGGTCTTGAATTTTGGACAGACAGAAGGGTGATGGATTGATGATTTAGCACCGCGATCTGCCGCCTGGTGGCGCTAAGGGTCTTGAATGGACGGTAGGGATCTGAAACCGTTGGAGCTTCCCCTATGAAATTTTCCAGTTTACCGCACTTTGGCAATGGTTGGTCACTGGCGACGGTGAACTCCTTGTAGTATATAAAGTACTTACCGACTTGTACATGAATCATCAGACAAATAGACCAGAGTTTCCTGCTCCCACTTCTTCAGTCCCCTTTATGCTCAAGAGCTCATTTATGGTCGGCAACGTCGAACTCATTGGCAGTTGCAGATGCTCGCCAACACTCGACAACCTCGCGCCTTGCAACTACGGCGGGCATTATCGACGCTTAGACTTCGCTAAGCATACCGTACTCTTGCCGCTTACCTTTGCCGTGTTCACTTACCGCTCCTTCCCTAGATGCTTTACCTTAGCGCTTTACACTTGCCGACCTCGTTACCGACTTTACCCTATTTTCACAGGCGCGTTCTCTGGGACCTGCCCGAGACTCCTCACATCACTTATAGCGCGCCCAACGCAAACTCTTGGTATGGTAACACTTCAGCTACATTTGTTACTGACCAAACTTTGGGCGTCATCAGCGGGAGCCCCCGGAACCCGCCCTGGCAGCCCCTGTGGTCACCACCCCAGAGCAACAACAACGGGAAGAGCGGCAAAACACCTTGGCCATACTACGGTCCCTTAATCCAATGGGAGGGCCATTTGATCAGCCCGCTGCCCACACAGTAGGCTTGTCCACTCGCCGTAGGGCTAACTCCATTCCTAGCACCTTTGAGACCTGGTGGAACCCCTCCCGTGAATGGACAACGCCTGACCCCCAGCCCCGGCGAACCCCGGTAGACCCCGTGTGGACACCCCTAGCACGGACAACACGCTGTGCTACATCGACAAGCTCACGCATGGCAACAATGAACTACGTCCCGTGCCCACCCCGGTCCCGCCCCCTACATCAGCCCCAGCCCCTCCGGAACGCAACTTCCGCCGTGACCCCCTGCCCCACTTCAACCTGTGGAACCGCCCATGGCCTCCGATGCAAGCGCGACCTTCCCGGGTTGAACGTCCCCCGCGCAACCCGGCACCCGACCTGGCACCTGGCCCCCCTCAGATTGACCCGACACCACCGAACCCTCCCTGACCGCCTCCGCCACCCCCATCCGAGCCTCGAGGACAA
The DNA here is from genome assembly GCA_027475525.1 of Macrolepiota albuminosa. Classification (NCBI taxonomy): domain Eukaryota; kingdom Fungi; phylum Basidiomycota; class Agaricomycetes; order Agaricales; family Agaricaceae; genus Macrolepiota; species Macrolepiota albuminosa. Next base: position 1,977,509 of record JAMWFC010000055.1, on the reverse strand, counting down.
CCCCCAGGCCCCCCACCTCCGCCACCCCCTGCGTGGAGACCTGGGCCTCCCCCTGGGACAACGGACCTCCTGGGCACAGACCCCCAGGTGAGCCACCTGGAGGAGGCCCTCCAGGCGGGTGGGGTCCTGCCCTCGGTGCGTTTCCTCTACAAGGAGGGGGAGGTAACCATTATTACTACTACTACAATGCCGGCCCCCCTCCCCGTAACGCTACCAGACTGGATGATGCTCGTGATGCCCTCGCCCGCGAAGGACGTCTGGACATTCAGAAACCTGATGCATTCATGGGCCGGGACCCCCAAAAATGGCGTACATTCCTTACTCAGTGTCTCAATACGTTTCAGGTGAAACCACTCACGTTTCAGGTTGACAGCTCCTGAGTGGCCTTTGCCACCTCGTACCTCCAGAGGATTGCCTTCGACCACTACATGGCCCTCATCCAGTTCGACCCCAACAACCCAGCACTTGCCCGCTGGCAAGCCTTTGTCGACGAGTTCTCTGGGAAGTTCGGGATCTATGACACCGTGGCTGAGGCCGAGGACAACCTCTTCAACCTCCGGATGCGCTCGGAAGAACGTTTCACCACCTTTATCGTACGTTTTGAAAAGGAAGCTTACAAGGACAGGCTGGAATTACAGCACCCTCCGGTATGCCCTCTGCCGCGCCCTGCCGCAACATATCAAGGATGTTCTCCAACTCGCCCCGAAACAACCCTCCTACAACGGATACAAGGCCCTCGTCATGCAGATCGACCAACACTACTGGGAAGATCGCAGCGAGTACTCAAGCTCCCGACCCCTCTGGAACCCTAGAGGAGGACTCCCATGGCCCTCCGGCGAAACCTCCAACCCCCAAATCTGAAACCCTGGTCCCCCCATGTTCCCTGGCGGCTGACCCCTGGTGAGTTGCGGCCTGCCCAATACTAACCCTGGCAGCGGCACCCGCCCCCAGGCCCAACTCAATGCCGCCATGGCCGCCAATGACCCGGGCGATGCACCAGACCCCGAGGAACCCCCGAAAGACTCTGAAGACCCCAACTTCACTGACGAACAGGATGAAGAAGCCCTCCGGGCCAACCGGCTCTTGAAAAAGGGGCGACCCTGGGTTGAGGTCCCAAGGGATGTGCAGGAACAACGGAGAAGGGAGGGTGTCTGCATACTCTGTGGTGAGAAAGACCATTTCATCTCTGAGTGCCCCCAACGACAGGTCATGGGACGTGCTACCTGGACCTTCGAAGGGGAGGACGCCACCTAGGAGTATTCAGAAAACGACCCAGCAATTTAGATCCAGAAGACGCTCTAAATCACGGAATCGACCCCGACGTCTTCTCTGCCCCAGTCTCACATCTTTGCTCTATGGCACTCATACAGGACACTCTCACAGCTTACCTACCCTCCCACTCCTCGCACTCTCTCCTCCTCAAAACCCGCCTCACCCCCTCCGGAACCCCCCTCGACATCCTCGTTGACAGTGGCGCCACCAACAGCTTCATCGACGAAGCATGGTCTACCTTCACCCTGGAATCCGCTTAGCGACTCCCAGTCCTGGTACGGAGACGCCTCTTCGATGGAGACACCTCTACGGCAGGGGACATCACTCACTTCGTGCGTATGCCCGTTACTTTCGCCAACAGACAGACTCACACCCTCTGGATGTTGATAACCAAACTCTCACTCACTTCGTGCGTATGCCCGTTACTTTCGCCAACAGACAGACTCACACCCTCTGGATGTTGATAACCAAACTCCACCCTTCCACACCCCTGGTCCTAGGGCTCCCGTGGCTCGACAGACTCACACCCTCTGGATGTTGATAACCAAACTCCACCCTTCCACACCCCTGGTCCTAGGGCTCCCGTGGCTCCAAGACACCAACCCCCGCATCGATTGGCGACATCTTACCCTTTACCTGACCTGGGACCTGACGCCCAACGACCAGCAACTCCCCTTCAACATCCCCCACCCTCCGAACCCTACCCCAAAGGACGGGCCCCCACCACCCCCTGGACTCCAGTCCCACTCGTCCCGGTCCTTTGTCATCAATGCCAGGCTGGACGGCGCCCCAGGACCAATATCAGCCCTCATCGACAGCAAAGCCACCGGAGTTTTCGTCAGTGACGTCCTCGACCTCCCCCACAACCCCCTCGACCAGCCCCTCTGCCTGCAATGCCTCGACGGCACCCCCTCCTCCTCTGGCCCCATCCAGAGATCTCACTTGGGACATGTGACCCTGGACAACGACTACAAGTTCACCTCCGACTTCCTGGTCATGTGACTTCATGAATCAACCCCGATGGTGCTGGGACTACCCTGGCTGCGTGACACGAACCCCGACATCGATTGGAGGACGCTCACCATGACCTTCCCCCGATGGTGCTGGGACTACCCTGGCTGCGTGACACGAACCCCGACATCGATTGGAGGACGCTCACCATGACCTTCCCGGAACCCGAAGACCACCCCTCGACCACCGTGCACCTCCGGGCCCTAGGAAGCGACCTGACGCCTGACACCCCCGGGACGACTGCCGTGCCCCCCATGCCCGTCCGAGACCACAAGGCCTCTGATCGACTCCCAAACATTCCTCGGAACAAGTACAAAGGGCTGAACTACCCCGGCTGGTCTCAGACACGCGTCACACCTGCTCCAGCCAATGCATCCGCAACCCCGATCAACCCGAACGCACTTGACATTAGGATCATTGGGGCCGCCCCCTTCGCCCACCTCATGAAGGATGGAACTCCCACGTTTCAGCTACACACCTCGCCTTCTCTCCCAGAAGAACATCTATGAGGGGACGCTATTCCCCTGAAAAAGAAAACCGAGGAGAAAATCCTCTGAGAAGTAGTTCCCCCGGAGTATCACGAGTTCGCTGACGTATTCTCTGAAGGAGACGCCAAGGAGATTCCCCCTCACCGCCCCTATGACCATACCATTGACCTCGAGGAAGGAGCCACCCCCCCTTTCGGCAAGGTGTACAACATGTCGGAGGTCGAACTCCGGGCCCTCAAGGACTACCTCAACGAAATGCTCGGTAAGGGATTCATCTGACCCTCCACCTCTGCCGCCGGAGCCCCGGTTCTATTTGCCAAGAAGAAGGAGAGCTCGCTCCGACTTTGCGTCGACTACCGAGGACTCAATAAGATTACCAAGAAGAATTGCTACTCGCTCTCGCTCATTGGCGATCTGGTCGATCAACTCTGCAGTGCCAAGATTTACACGAAGATCGACCTCTGCTCCAGTTACAACAACGTCCGCATCGCCCCGGGACACGAGTGGAAAACCATGTTCCGCACGCAGTATGGTCTGTTTGAGTACCTTGTGATGCCTTTCGGAATGACTAACTCCCCCGCCACGTTCCAATACTTCATGAACGACATCTTCCATGACATGAGCGATGTCTTTGTGATCGTCTACCTGGATGACATCCTCATCTATTCCGACTTGCAGGAGGACCACCAGAAACATGTCCAGCAAGTCCTCGAACGCCTCTGGAAGCACAACCTCCATGCCAAGCCTGAGAAGTGTTCATTCCACATGGAAGAGGTTGAGTATCTCGGCATCATAGTATCCCCAAATGGCGTTTGCATGGACCCCCACAAGGTTGAGGCCATTGTCAACTGGCCACAACCCCGGAACGTCAAGGAAGTACAATCCTTCTTGGGTTTCACTAATTTCTACTGGAGGTTCATAGATAACTACTCCGGTATCACGAAACCCCTCAACCGGCTCACACGCAAGGACGTCGCCTGGAACTGGGACAGTAAGTGCCAGAGTGTCTTTAACCTGCTCAAGGAGGCTTTCACGGCCGCCCCCGTACTCCGGCACTACGACCCAGCCCTCCCAATTATCCTGGAATGCGACGCCTCCGACTACGCCATTGCCGGGATTCTCTCGCAGATAGAACCTGACGGCAGGGAGCCCCAGCTAGTTGCCTTCTACACCCGGTCCATGATTGACACCAAGCTCAACTACAACATCTACGACAAGGAGCTCCTCGCCATTGTCGAAGCCTTCAAACAATGGCGAGCCTACCTTGAGGGAGCCCGGCACCAGATTCAGGTCTACTCAGATCACAACAACCTGCAGTACTTCACCATGACCAAGCAACTTAGTCGACAGCAGGCCCGATGGTCCGAGGTTCTCTCGGAATACGACTTCACGATCCAGTACCGCCCGGGACGACTCGGAGCTAAACCCGATGCCCTCACCCATTGACCAGACGTCTATCCCAAGAAGTCATTCGAGCTGGAATGCAATGCGTTCAATCATCGCGTGGTGATCCCTCCCAAACATCTGAATGCCATACTGATCTTAAACGATGAAGGGACCCTGAGCCAGATCCGCTGCACCCCCCGAGACAAGTACTTCACCGACCACGACCCCCGCAACCCCCCTGATGGAACCGACCAGAACTCCGCCTTCTCCTTGTCCCCTGACAAAAAACTCCTCCTCCGGGACGGCCGCATCTACGTCCCAGATCACACCCAACTCCACTACAATGTCCTCCGTCAACACCACGACTACAAGCTCCGGAGACACCCTGGAATACGTAAGACCCTCCAGCTTATCTCCCGGACTTACTTTTGGCCAGGGTTGAAGAAGGACGTAACCCGTTACATTTGATCATGCGAACCCTGCCTCCGGGTCAAGGTCCCCTGACACCGACCATACGGACTCCTGAAACCCCTGCTGGTCGGGCAACGCCCCTGGTCCTCCATATCCCTGGACCACATTGTCGAACTCCCAGAATCTGAAGGGTTCAATGCCATTCTCGTCGTTGTGTGCAGGCTAATCAAACAGGGCATCTTCCTACCCTGCCACATCACGGACACCGCCCCGGACTTCACCTGGCTGTTCCTCGAGCACGTCTTTGCCAAACATGGACTCCCAGATGATATCGTCTCTGACCGTGGCCCGCTTTTTGTGTCCAAGTTCTGGACTTCCCTGTGTAAGGCCCTTGATGTAAAGACTAACCTCTCTACTGCCTATCACCCCAAAACCGATGGTCAAACCAAAAGGGTCAACCAGTCTCTCAAGCAGTACCTCCAACTGTACGTCAACTACTTGCAGGATGACTGGCGTGCCGAGCTCCCCCTGGCCGAGTTCACCTACAACAACACGCCGCACTCTGCCACCGGGGTATCGCCCTTCTTCGTCAACAAGGGATACCACCCTCGACTGACACTCTCGCTCTGGGACATCCTGTCGCACGCCACCCATGAGGTCGCCTGGGATCTCCAATCCCTTCACGAGTTTCTCTGGGAAGAGATCGACACTGCGAACCGGGCCTATGTGAAACACGCCGACCAGAAACGGGAAGACACCCCCGACTGGGCCCCCAGGACAAAGATATGGTTAGATCGACGCCACTCCCGCACCTGCTGGCCCTCCCCAAAACTTGATCACAAGCGCCTCAGCCTGTTCAAAATATTGAAGAAGGTCTCATCCCACGCCTACAAGATTGAGCTTCCCCTGGGACTAAAAGGTCTGCACCCGGTATTCCACGTCCGCCTCCTGGAATGACACCCCCTGGATCTCTTCCCCGAATGACACCCCGAGCCCCCTCCCCTGGTCGAGGTCGAGGACGAGTACCACTACAAGGTTGAAGACATCCTCGACTCCCGGAATATTTGTGGACGACCCCACTTCCTCGTACGATGAAAGGGATACAGCCTGGAAGACAACACTTGGGAACCACGCCAAAACCTCAAAGGTGCCCTCGACAAACTCTGGGACTTCCAACAATGGCACCCAGAGAACAATCTTCCTTGGTGCAGGACTTACAGACGGCAGTAGTGGGCATAACCCCCGCCTCTGGGCTCAGTAGGGATTCAACTCCCGTGTGTACTTTCTGCTTCCCCTTTCTAGAACTTACTCTCTTTTTAGCACCTTTTCTCATAAGTAGCACCCCGGAGTCAAAGCAGGGTCTCCTTCCAGCTTTTCCGCTGCATTACTTATACGATTCCTTTCTTACTTACCCTGAAAGACCGAGTATATACATTTTTCTTATAAGTACACTATCTACAGTTCTAGGCCGGGACAAGAAACATAACAGATGAAGAAGAAAAAAGAAAACGTCAAAACGCCACCCCTAATGCTGGGGCCCCAAACTGTGACTCCCCTCGCCCTCCCCTCCCCTCAGCCAACCCCGGAAACCCTCCCCCACCTCCTCTGGACCATGCTCCCGCAACACTTCCTCGGCCAGCAGATCTCAGGACGGGAGAGGCTCACCCTCATCCAACACATGCTCGAACCAAGACTCTGGGGCAGGCATGTTCCTCCGCTGGTGTGCGACCACGAGTCACCCTAGGAGGTTGAGACCACGCTCCACCCCAGGGGTCGTCACCTCCAGGCGCTGCCCCTTCTGCAGTGCAGCAAGAGCCATGGCAGCTCCATCTAGGAGCAGACGGTGCTCCCAGGCCCAGCCTGAAGACATTAGCAAAATAAGTGAGCAAGTAACAGAGAACTCACTCAGAGATGCCATGCGCGTGATCACCACATCGTGGCGCAGCCCCTCCACCACCTCCTGTCCAGAGGAGACCCCCTCTGGGATCCCCACTCCCTGCCCCAGCCTCGCCCGCAACGCCTCCAACTGCACCTCCACCTCCCCCCGAGCGACCTGGGCCTCCTCCAGCTGCTGAAGCGCCTCCTGACCCGCCTCCAGCTCCCTCCACACGTCAGCCTCCCCCCTACCCTCCTCAGACTCCCCTGGATGCTCCCGAAAAGCCCCCATGTCCGCCTCCAGGGGCTGCCCCAACAATGGCGAGGACACTGCAGGGGAAAGACGCAGGGGGGAGACCGGAGGTGGGGTCCCAGAGGGCAGGCACGCCCTCTTGGAGGGCCCCAGGGAGGGGCTAGGCGACGCCTGCTGTTTCCCCTTATCAGGGTGCCCCTCACGTCCCTCCTGCCCTGGGGCACTGGACCGGGTCACCCAGCGGGTGATCAAAACCACAGGCCAGCCCCGGCTGCCCACCTGGACAACCCCTCGCCCTCCCCCGGCGCCTCCTCCTGAACTGCCACCGCCCCCGCAACCCAATTCCTCTCCTCCACCCCCATCCTCCAGGTGATCCCTCCCAACGGCCAACCCTGCTCCCGCAAAACGCAATATGCCCTCCAGAGGGCCGAAACGGAACATCGCTCATGATTGAGATGACAGGCCTCACACACGGAAGTGTTGCGCCGGGACGAGGCGGACGGGGCCTCGAACAAACACGTCACTGAGTGATGCATGCAATGAAGACATTAGGCAGGATTAGCTGCGGGACCAGAGGTACGAAGCTACTTCCCGGCCCATTGCTGATACACCAGGCATGGGGAGGCAAGCCCTGGGGCCTCACCAGCGCCCCCTCGAAGGCCTCCTGTGTCATGCTGGGTCTCCAGGACCTCGGAAATGGCCCCCACTGCCATCCCAGAGCGACGGAAATGAGGGGCGACCAGTCTAGGACAAGGAGGGGGAGGGGGACGGGGGGGCGCACGGTCATCCATGCAAAAGTGGGCACGGGACGACTGAGACCTGACCCCAAAGGACCCCCAGGACCTGCATCAGGGACAGGCCCCGGGAGCCAGCTGGGACCCACCTCCGGGGCAGTAATGTTGTGTTGTTCTGAAAAGGGAAGGTCAGTAACGACAAGCGAGCGGCGCAGGAAGCACTCACATTGTTGCGCAAGAGCCATCACGCACTCCCGGTCCAAGCGGGCTCGGTACCGCGCATCCTGGGCCTCCCAGGCCATGAGGGGCACGACCTCATCAGTTTGGGGGGGCGTCGGAGAATGCGTCGGCGTATGCGACATAGTTGAGTTTGATGGTAAAAATTTTTTTTCGATACGTGGCAGATCAGGTGCCAGATCCCACAATTGGACCCCGGTCCAAACCACCGGCTATGCATGCCTCGGAGGGTCTCGGCGCTGAAGGGAGGGTGATGTCACGACCCTTCCCCTCTGGACCCACCCCGGGACCCTCCCTCCGACCCCACAGGGCACGCCCTGCCATCACAACTACCGACACCGCCATCACGCACATCAAGGACCGCCATCAGCCACCATCAGCCCCGATCAACGATCAGATCACGCGATTCGCTTCTGGCCATCACGCATCACGCATCACAGCTCCCTCTGCACCAACTGATTGCGTGCCCCATACGCGCGATCCAAGTATACAGTCCCGGCCCACTACTCAATGACCCCCGGAACCCATCCCAGACACCCCGGAACCCCAAGACCCGGTCCCATAGTACTTATAGCATAGTTCTCCATTGTATTCGTTAGTCTTGATATTACACTGTTACACTGCTTTAACTTAGTTACTTGGATTGTTGCATGCCCTCTGTTTGACTGGTATGCATTGACTGGCATGCTTGAATACTCGCGTGCTCTAAGACTGGTACACACTTCGCGACTTTAATTAGCTAACTTGGTCTTGTCTTAGAACTCCCAGTTCACGACTCGACCCCCACATGAATCCCCCAACTACTCACAACCCAAAACCCCCGGACCAAGTCCCCTCTTCCAGGACTGCTCCTGTCCGCGTCTTGAACCCCGGAGTCCTAGCCCTGGAGTTCCAGACACCCGAGTATCTGTAGGTCAAGTCCGCATTGTAAGGACGATTGCTTTCCCAGAAAGCCCCCGATTCAGCAGAACCTGACAGGGGGTCATTGAGTAGCGGGCAGGGACTGTATACCTGGATCGCACGTGTGGGGCGCATGATCAATTGGTGCGGAGGGAGTTGTGATGTGTGATGCACATGATCTGATCGTTGATCGGGGTCGGTGGTGGCTGATGGCGGTCCTTGATGCGCGTGATGGCAGCGTCGGTGGTCGTGATGGCAGGGCGTGTCTTGTGGGGTCAGAGGGAGGGTCCCGGATGGTGTTCTGGAGGTGTCCCAGGGTGGGTCTGGAGGGGAGGGGTCATGACATCACCCCCCCCTCAGCGCCGAGACCCTCCAAGGTGCGCGTACCGTGTGCAAGGCCTGCCGCCTTAACCATGAGTGTTGTTCCGTGTCGGCGCTATGGAGGGCGTGCTGTGTCACCCAGGAGCAAGGATGGCCGCTGGGGGGAGTTACCTGGAGGATGGGGGTCGAGGAGCGGGATTGGGTGGCAGAGCTGGTGGGCGAGGTGGTGGAGCCAGTAGGGGAGGTGCCTGCAGCGCCCGCGGAGGCGCCCAGTGGGGGGTCGTCCGGGTGGGGGGCCGGGGGGCTGGCCCGTGGTGCTGATCACATGCCGGGCCCCTCGGTCCGACACCCAGGGGCAGGGGGGGCGCCTAGACAAGGAGAAGCGGCGGGCATCGCCCAGTCCCTCCCCAGGGCCTTCCAAGAGGGTGCACTTGCCTGTGGAGACCCCATCCCCGGCCTCCCCAGCACGCCTTTCCCTGGTGGTATTTTTTCCACTGTCCAGGCAACTGTTGAGCGCCGAGGTGCGGGAACTGCAGGCGTGTTTGGAGCAGGCTGACCGGGAGAGGGAGGAGCACAAGGAGGGGGCAAGGGAGGAGGCGGCGCTCCGGTGGGGGCTGGAGGAGGATCGCGAGGCAGCCCTCCAGGAGTTGGGGGAGGCCGAGGCCTGGCTGGAGCAGGGGGTAGGGCTCCCAGGGCAGGGCCCCCCGAGGTTGGTCGAGACCCTGCGCCGAGATGTAGTGATCGGGCGCATGGCCTCCCTAAGTGAGTACTCTCTTTCTCGTGGCTGGGTCGGCACTGACACCTCCAGGCTGGGCTTGGGAGCATCGTCAGCTCCTGGACGGAGTGGCCATGGCGTTTGCTTTCCTGCAAGAGGGGTTGCAGTCTGAGGTGGGGAACTCTGGGGTGGAGCAGGATCTGGACCTGTTGGGGAGACTGGTGACCGCACACCGCCAGAGGAACGTCCTGGCCCCAGGGTCGTGGTTCGAGCAGATCCTGGACAAGAGTGAGCAGCTCCCATCTTGGGACCAACTGGCCGAGGAGGTGTGGCGGGAACACAGTCCAGAGGGGATAGGAGAGGACTTCTGGGGTTGGCCGGGAGGAGTTCCAGTTAGGGGCGATGTGGGCAACGTTGTTTCTTGTTATCTTTTTCTCTTCTTCTTCTCTTTTCTTTTTGTCTGTCTTGTTTCCTGTTACTGCTGATGTGTAGAGATAGTGTACTTATACCTAAAATGTATATACTTGGTTCGCCGGAGTAAGTAAAGTAAGGAATCGTAATGTGGCGAGAAAGTTGGAAGGTGACCTTGCCCCGACTCCGGGGCGCTACTATGAGAAAAAGATACTAAAAAGGGAGTAAGTAAGATCTAGAAAGTAAAAGCAGAAAATATACATGGAAGTTGAATCCCTACTGAGCCCAGAGGTGGGGGTTACACCCACTACTGCCATCTGTGGGTCCTGCACCCAGGAAGATTGTTTTCCAAGTGCCGTTGTTGGAAGTCCCGGGGTTTGTCGAAGGCCCCTTCAAGGTTTTGGCGTGGTTCTCAAGTGTTGTCTTCTGGGCTGTATTCCTTTCACCGTACAAGAAAGTGGGGTCGTCCATGAATATCCTGGGAGTCGAGGATGTCTTCAACCTTGTAGTGGTACTCGTCCTCGACCTCGACCAGGGGAGGGGGCTCAGGGCGTCATTCGGGGAAGGGATCCGGGAGGTGTCGTTCCAGGAGGCAGACGTGGAATACCAGGTGCAGACCTTTTAGTCCCGGGGGAAGCTCAATCTGGTAGGCATGGGATAAGACCTTCTTCAATATTTTGAATGGGCCGAGGCACTTGTGATCAAGTTTTGGAGAGGGCCAGTAGGTGCGGGAGTGGCGTCGATCTAACCATATCTTTGTCCTGGGGGCCCAGTCGGGGGTGTCTTCCCGTTTCTGGTTGGCGTGTTTCACATAGGCCCGGTTCGCAGTGTCGATCTCTTCCCAGAGAAACTCGTGAAGGGATTGGAGATCCCAGGCGACCTCATGGGTGGCGTGTGACAGGATGTCCCAGAGCGAGAGTGTCAGTCGAGGGTGGTATCCCTTGTTGACGAAGAAGGGCGATACCCCGGTGGCAGAGTGCGGCGTGTTGTTGTAGGTGAACTCGGCCAGGGGGAGCTCGGCACGCCAGTCATCCTGCAAGTAGTTGACGTACAGTTGGAGGTACTGCTTGAGAGACTGGTTGACCCTTTTGGTTTGACCATCGGTTTTGGGGTGATAGGCAGTAGAGAGGTTAGTCTTTACATCAAGGGCCTTACACAGGGAAGTCCAGAACTTGGACACAAAAAGCGGGCCACGGTCAGAGACGATATCATCTGGGAGTCCATGTTTGGCAAAGACGTGCTCGAGGAACAGCCAGGTGAAGTCCGGGGCGGTGTCCGTGATGTGGCAGGGTAGGAAGATGCCCTGTTTGATTAGCCTGCACACAACGACGAGAATGGCATTGAACCCTTCAGATTCTGGGAGTTCGACAATGTGGTCCAGGGATATGGAGGACCAGGGGCGTTGCCCGACCAGCAGGGGTTTCAGGAGTCCGTATGGTCGGTGTCAGGGGACCTTGACCCGGAGGCAGGGTTCGCATGATCAAATGTAACGGGTTACGTCCTTCTTCAACCCTGGCCAAAAGTAAGTCCGGGAGATAAGCTGGAGGGTCTTACGTATTCCAGGGTGTCTCCGGAGCTTGTAGTCGTGGTGTTGACGGAGGACATTGTAGTGGAGTTGGGTGTGATCTGGGACGTAGATGCGGCCGTCCCGGAGGAGGAGTTTTTTGTCAGGGGACAAGGAGAAGGCGGAGTTCTGGTCGGTTCCATCAGGGGGGTTGCGGGGGTCGTGGTCGGTGAAGTACTTGTCTCGGGGGGTGCAGCGGATCTGGCTCAGGGTCCCTTCATCGTTTAAGATCAGTATGGCATTCAGATGTTTGGGAGGGATCACCACGCGATGATTGAACGCATTGCATTCCAGCTCGAATGACTTCTTGGGATAGACGTCTGGTCAATGGGTGAGGGCATCGGGTTTAGCTCCGAGTCGTCCCGGGCGGTACTGGATCGTGAAGTCGTATTCCGAGAGAACCTCGGACCATCGGGCCTGCTGTCGACTAAGTTGCTTGGTCATGGTGAAGTACTGCAGGTTGTTGTGATCTGAGTAGACCTGAATCTGGTGCCGGGCTCCCTCAAGGTAGGCTCGCCATTGTTTGAAGGCTTCGACAATGGCGAGGAGCTCCTTGTCGTAGATGTTGTAGTTGAGCTTGGTGTCAATCATGGACCGGGTGTAGAAGGCAACTAGCTGGGGCTCCCTGCCGTCAGGTTCTATCTGCGAGAGAATCCCGGCAATGGCGTAGTCGGAGGCGTCGCATTCCAGGATAATTGGGAGGGCTGGGTCGTAGTGCCGGAGTACGGGGGCGGCCGTGAAAGCCTCCTTGAGCAGGTTAAAGACACTCTGGCACTTACTGTCCCAGTTCCAGGCGACGTCCTTGCGTGTGAGCCGGTTGAGGGGTTTCGTGATACCGGAGTAGTTATCTATGAACCTCCAGTAGAAATTAGTGAAACCCAAGAAGGATTGTACTTCCTTGACGTTCCGGGGTTGTGGCCAGTTGACAATGGCCTCAACCTTGTGGGGGTCCATGCAAACGCCATTTGGGGATACTATGATGCCGAGATACTCAACCTCTTCCATGTGGAATGAACACTTCTCAGGCTTGGCATGGAGGTTGTGCTTCCAGAGGCGTTCGAGGACTTGCTGGACATGTTTCTGGTGGTCCTCCTGCAAGTCGGAATAGATGAGGATGTCATCCAGGTAGACGATCACAAAGACATCGCTCATGTCATGGAAGATGTCGTTCATGAAGTATTGGAACGTGGCAGGGGAGTTAGTCATTCCGAAAGGCATCACAAGGTACTCAAACAGACCATGCCGCGTGCGGAACGCGGTTTTCCACTTGTGTCCCAGGGCGATGCGGACGTTGTTGTAACTGGAGCAGAGGTCGATCTTCGTGTAAATCTTGGCACTGCAGAGTTGATCGACCAGATCGCCAATGAGCGGGAGCGGGTAGCGGTTCTTCTTGGTGATCTTATTGAGTTCTTGGTAGTCGACGCAAAGTCAGAGCGAGCCGTCCTTCTTCTTGGCGAATAGAACTGGGGCTCCGGCGGCGGAGGTGGAGGGTCGGATGAATTCCTTACCAAGCATTTTGTCGAGGTAGTCCTTGAGGGCCCGGAGTTTGACCTCCGACATGTTGTACACCTTGCCGAAAGGGGGGGCGGCTCCTTCCTCGAGGTCAATGGTATGGTCATAAGGGCGGTGAGGGGGAATCTTCTTGGCGTCTCCTTCGGAGAATACGTCAGCGAACTTGTGATACTCTGGGGGAACTACTTCTCGGAGGATTTGCTCCTTGGTTTTCTTTTCCGGGGGAATAGCGTCCCCTCATAGATGTTCTTCTGGGAGAGAAGGCGAGGTGTGTAGCTGAAACGTGGGAGTTCCATCCTTCATGAGGCAGGCGATGGGGGCAGCCCCAATGATCCTAATGTCGAGTGCGTTTGGGTCAATCGGAGTCACTAATGCATTGGCTGGAGCGGGTGTGACGCGTGTCTGAGACCAGCCGGGGTAGTTCGGCCCTTTGTACTTGTTCCAAGGAATGTTTGGGGGTCGATCAGGGGCCTTGTGGTCTTGGACAGGCGTGGGGGGCGCGGCAGTCGTCCCGGGGGTGTCGGGCGTCAGGTCGCTTCCTATGGCCTGGAGGTGCACAGCGGTCGAGGGGTGGTCTTTGGGTTCCGGGAAGGTCATGGTGAGCGTCCTCCAATCGATGTCAGGGTTCATGTCATGCAGCCAGGGTAGTCCCAGCACCATCGAGGTCGATTCATGAAGTCGTGTGACCAGGAAGTCGGAGGTGAACTCGTAGTCATTGTCCAGGGTCACACATCCTGAGTGAGATCTCTGGATGGGGCTGGAGGAGGAGGGGGTGCCATCGAGGCATTGCAGGTGGAGGGGCTGGTCGAGGGGGCCGTGGAGGAGGTCGAGGGCGTCGCTGACAAAAACTCTGGTGGCTCCGCTGTCGATGAGGGCTGATATTGGTCCCGGGGCGCCGTCCAGCCTGGCATTGATGACAAAGGACCAGGATGAGCGGGACTGGAGTCCGGGGGGTGGTGGGGGTCCGTCCTTTGGGGTAGGATCGGGAGAGTGGGAGATGTCGAAGAGGAGTTGCTGGTCGTCAGTGTCAGGTTCCGCTGAATCGGGGGCTTTCCGGGAAAGCGACGCCCTTACGATGCGGACTTGATCTACGGATACTCGGGTGTCTGGAACTCCGGGGCTAGGACTCCGGGGTTCAAGACGAGGACAGGGGTAATCCCGGGATAGGGGACTAGAGTCCGGGGGTTTTGGGTTGGAGGTGACTGGGGTTAGAGGGGGTCGAGTCATGAACCGGAGGTTCTAAGACGAGACCAAGTTAGTAACTTAAGAGTCGCGAAGTGCGTACCAAACTTATAGCACGCGAATACTAAGGCGTGCCAGTCAAAGCGTACCAAACGAGGCGTATCAGTCAAACAAGAGGGCACGCAATATCCAAGTAACAGTTATGCAAAGTATGTAATATCAAGACTAGCGAATACAGCAGGGAACTATGCTATAAGTACTACGGGACCGGGTCTCGGGGTTCCGGGATGTCTGGGATGGGTTCCGGGGGTCATTGAGTAGCAGCAGGGGCTGCATACCGGGATCGCGGTCTCGGGGTTCCGGGATGTCTGGGATGGGTTCCGGGGGTCATTGAGTAGCAGCAGGGGCTGCATACCGGGATCGCGCGTGTGGGGCACGCGATCAATTGGCGTGGATGGAGCCGTGATGCGTGATGCGCGATGGCCGGGAACGAGTCGCGTGATCCGATCGTTGATCGGGGCTGGTGGCGGCTGATGGTGGTGTCGGCGGTCGTGATGGCGGGGCGTGTCTTGTGGGGTCGGAGGGAGGATCCCGGATGGTGTTCCGGGGGTGTCCCGGGGTGGGCCCGGAGGGGAGGGGTCGTGACATCACCCCCCCCTCAGCGCCGAGACCCTCCGAGGCGCGCGTAGCCGGTGGTTCGGACCGGGGGTCAACTGTGGGATCCGGCACCTGACCTGCCACGTATCGAAAAAAAATTTTACCGCCGAGTTCAACCATGTCGCGTACGCCAACGCATTCCCTGACGCCCCCGCAAACGAACGAGGTCGCGCCCCTCATGGCGTGGGAAGCCCGGGACGTGCGTTACCGGGCTCGTCTTGACCGGGAGCGCGTGGCGGCGCTTGCACAACAACGTGAGTGCTCTCGCGATGGTCTGCTTACCGCAGCTGACTTTTCCCCTTCAGAACAACGATCTTCCCCCGCTCCGGAGGCGGGTCCCAGCCGTCTTCCGGAGCCTGCCTCTGGTGGCCCCCCGGCGTCGTCATCCGGTCGTCCCGCGCCTACCTTCGCGCGGATGACCGTCCGCCCCCCGCGCCCACCTCCCCCTCCTCGTCCTAGGCTGACCGCCCCCCGTTTCCGCCGCTCCGGGATGGCGGTGGGGGCCATTTCCGAAGTCCTGGGGGACCGACGCGTGGAGTGGGCGGACGCTTTGCAAGAACAGTTTGGGGAGGCTCTGGAGAGGCCTCGGGGTCTGCCCACCCACGCCTGGTGTGTGAGTAACGGGCCGGTAAGCGAGTTCATACCTCTGGTTTCGCCGCTGACCTCGGTACAGTGTCTGCACTGCGCTCGCCGGGGGGTCATCTGCTCATTCGAGGCCCCGGGTCCCTCGTCCCGCCGGGACACGTCTGTGTGCGAGGCGTGTCGCCTCAATCATGAACGGTGTTCCGTGTCGGCGTTGTAGAGGGCGCGTTGTGTCTCGAGGGAGCAAGGGTGGCCGCTGGGGGGAATTACCTGGAGGATGGGCGTCGAGGAGAGGGATTGGGTGGCGGAGCCGGAGGGGGGGTCACAGGGGGTGCCCGCGGGGGGTCCAGGAGGGGAGTTGGGGAGCGGGGGTCGCCTTCGGGTGGGGGGCCGGGGCCGGCCCGTGGTCCTCATCACACGCCAGGTGACCCGGGCTGGAGGGAGCCGGGAGGGGCGCGGGTGGGGGGCCGGGGCCGGCCCGTGGTCCTCATCACGCGCCGGGTGACCCGGGCCGGAGGGAGCCGGGAGGGGCGCGGGGGGCGCCCTGACAAGGGGAAGCGGCGGGCGTCGCCAAGCCCGTCCCCGGGCCTTCCAAGAGGGCGCGTCTGCCCTCTGAGACCCCACCCCCGGGTTCCCCGCCGCGCCTGTCCCCAGCGGTGTTGGGCCTTCCAAGAGGGCGCGTCTGCCCTCTGAGACCCCACCCCCGGGTTCCCCGCCGCGCCTGTCCCCAGCGGTGTTCTCCCCCCTGTCCGGGAGGCCCCTGGGCGTCAGCATCGGGGACCTGCAGGAGCGCCTGGGGCGGGCCGAGCGGGAGCGTGAGGAGGGGATTAGGGAGGAGGCTGCCATTCGGAGGGGCCTGGAGGAGGGTCGGGAGGCGGCACTCCGGGACCTGGAGGAGGCCAGGGCTGCCCGGGGGGAGGCCGAGGCTGAGCTGGAGGCGCTGAGGGCGAGGCTGGGACAGGGGGCGGGATTCCCGGAGAGTCAGGAGGGGCTGGTGGAGATCCTGCGTCGGGACGTGGTGGTCGCCCGTATGGCGTCGTTGAGTGAGTACCTCCCTCTTCGGATTCGGCCCTCCACTGACGCCCCCAGGCTGGGCCCAGGAGCATCGTTTGCTCCTGGACGGGGCGGCCGCGGCACTCGCGGCGCTGCAGGAGGGGCAGCGCCCGGAGGTGACGACCCCTGGAGTGGAGCGGGGCCTCGGCTTGCTGGCGCGGGTGGTGTCGGCCCACCGGTGGAGAAACGTGCCGGCCCCGGGCTCCTGGTTCGAGAGGGTTTTGGACGAGGGGAAGCCCCTGCCGTCCCGGGAACAACTGGCGGAGGAGACGTTGCGGGAGCATGGCCCGGGCGGGAGGAAGGAGGGGTTCCGGGGGTGGCCTGGGGAGGGGGAAGGGAGCGAGGAGGTTCCGGGGCCCCAGCGTTAGGGGGTTCCCTTTTTTCTTGCCGTATCGTTTTTTTTTTGAGGTCCCGAATCCTGTAGTATATGTAACAGTAGAAAAATGTATATACCTGACTGATCTCGTAGAGAATGGTGTAAGTAAAGTGGCGGGGGAACGGGAAAGGGTACCTTGCCCGGAGTCCGGGGCGCTACTGTAAGAGAAAGTACTAAAAGAGAGTAGGATCTAGAAGGGGAAATCAGAAAATATACGTGGGAGTTGAATCCCTACTGAGCCCAGAGGCGGGGGTTACGCCCACTACTGCCGTCTGTGAGTTCTGCGCCCGGGGAGGTCGTTTCCCGGGTGCCGTTGTTGAAAGTTCCGGAGTTTGTCGAGGGCGCCTTCGAGGTTTCGGCGCGGTTCCCAAGTGTCGTCTTCCGGGCCGTATCCCTTCCACCGTACGAGGAAGTGGGGTCGTCCACGAATGTTCCGGGAGTCGAGGATGTCTTCAACTTCGTAGTGGTACTCGTCCTCGACCTCGACTGGGGGAGGGGGCTCGGGGCGCCGTTCGGGGAAAGGATCCGGGGGTGTCGTTCCAGGAGGCGGACGTGGAATACCGGGTGCAGACCTTTTAGTCCCAGGGGGAGCTCGATTTTGTAGGTGTGGGATGAGACCTTCTTCAATATTTTGAAACCGGGTGCAGACCTTTTAGTCCCAGGGGGAGCTCGATCTTGTAGGCGTGGGATGAGACCTTCTTCAATATTTTGAACGGGCCGAGACGCTTGTGATCGAGTTTTGGGAGGGCCGGCGGGTGCGGAGGTGTCGTCGATCTAACCATACCTTTGTCCCGGGGGCCCAGTCGGGGGTGTCTTCCGGGAGGGCCGGCGGGTGCGGAGGTGTCGTCGATCTAACCATACCTTTGTCCCGGGGGCCCAGTCGGGGGTGTCTTCCTGTTTCCGGTCAGCGTGTTTCACGTAGGCCCGGTTCGCGGTGTCGATCTCTTCCCGGAGAAACTCGTGAAGGGATTGGAGATCCCGGGCGACCTCGTGGGCGGCGTGCGACGGGATGTCCCGGAGCGAGAGCGTCAGTCGAGGGTGGTATCCCTTGTTGGCAAAGAAGGGTGATACCCCGGTGGCAGAGTGTGGCGTGTTGTTGTAGGTGAACTCGGCCAGGGGGAGCTCGGCGCGCCAGTTGTCCTGCAAGTAGTTGACGTACAGCCGGAGGTACTGTTGTAGGTGAACTCGGCCAGGGGGAGCTCGGCGCGCCAGTTGTCCTGCAAGTAGTTGACGTACAGCCGGAGGTACTGCTCGAGGGACTGGTTGACCCTTTCAGTTTGGCCGTCGGTTTCGGGGTGGTAGGCGGTAGAGAGGTTAGTCTTTACTTCAAGTGCCTTATACAGGGAAGTCCAAAACTTGGACACGAAGAGGGGACCACGGTCGGAGACGATGTCGTCCGGGAGTCCATGTTTGGCGAAAACGTGCTCGAGGAACAGCCGGGCGAAGTCCGGGGCGGTATCCGTGGTGTGGCAGGGTAGGAAGATGCCCTGTTTGGTCAGCCTGCACACAACGACGAGAATAGCATCGAACCCTTCAGATTCCGGGAGCTCGACGATGTGGTCTAGAGATATGGAGGACCAGGGGCGTCGCCCGACCGGCAGGGGTTTCAGGAGCCCGTATGGTCGGTGTCGGGGGACCTTGGCCCGGAGGCAGGGCTCGCACGATCGAATGTAACAGGTCACGTCCTTCTTCAACCCTGGCCAAAAGTAAGTCCGGGAGATGAGCTGGAGGGTCTTACGTATTCCAGGGTGTCCCCGGAGTTTGTGGTCGTGGTGCTGGCGGAGGACGTCGTAGCGAAGTCGGGCGTGATCCGGGACGTAGATGCGGCCGTCCCGGAGGAGGAGTTTTTTGTTGGGGGACAAGGAGAAGGCGGGGTCCCGGTCGGTTTTGTCGGAAGGGTTTCGGGGGTCGTGATCGGTGAAGTACTTGTCTCGGGGAGCGCGGCGGATCTGGTTCAGGGTTCCTTCATCGTTTAAGATCAGTATGGCATTCAGATGTTCGGGAGGGATCACCACGCGATGATTGAACGCATTGCGTTCCGCCTCGAATGACTTCTTGGGGTAGATGTCCGGTCGACGGGTGAGGGCATCGGGTTTGGCGCCAAGTCGTCCCGGGCGGTACTGGATCGTGAAGTCGTATTCCGAGAGGATCTCGGACCATTGGGCCTGCCGTCGACTGAGTTGCTTGGTCGTGGTGAAGTACTGCAGGTTATTATGATCCGAGTAGACCTGGATCCTCGGGCCTGCCGTCGACTGAGTTGCTTGGTCGTGGTGAAGTACTGCAGGTTATTATGATCCGAGTAGACCTGGATCCAGTGCCGGGCTCCCTCGAGGTAGGCCCGCCATTGCTTGAAGGCTTCGACGATGGCGAGGAGTTCCTTGTCGTAAATGTCGTAGTTGAGCTCGGCGTTGATCATGGACCGGGTGTAGAAAGCGACTGGCCGGGGCTCCCCACCGTCAGGCTCCATCTGTGAGAGGATCCCGGCGATGGCATAGTTGGAGGCGTCGCATTCCAGGATAATTGGGAGGGCTGGGTCGTAGTGCCGGAGTACGGGGGCGGCCGTGAAAGCCTCCTTGAGCAGGTTAAAGACACTCTGGCACTTACTGTCCCAGTTCCAGGCGACGTCCTTGCGTGTGAGCCGGTTGAGGGGTTTCGTGATACCGGAGTAGTTATCTATGAACCTCCAGTAGAAATTAGTGAAACCCAAGAAGGATTGTTGTGAAAGCCTCCTTGAGCAGGTTAAAGACGCTCTGGCACTTACTGTCCCAGTTCCAGGGTTTCGTGATACCGGAGTAGTTATCTATGAACCTCTGGTAGAAATTAGCGAAACCCAGGAAAGATTGTACTTCCTTGACGTTCCGGGGTTGCGGCCAGTTGACAATGGCCTCGACCTTGTGGGGATCCATGCGGACGCCATTCGGGGATACTATGACGCCAAGATACTCAACCTCTTCGGTATGGAATGAACACTTCTCGGGCTTGGCGTGGAGGTTGTGTTCCCGGAGGCGTTCGAGGACCTGCCGGACGTGCTTCTGGTGATCCTCCGGCGAGTCGGAGTAGATGAGTATGTCGTCCAGGTAGACTATCACGAAGACGTCACTCATGTCGTGGAAGATGTCGTTCATGAAGTATTGGAACGTGGCAGGGGAGTTAGTCATTCCAAAAGGCATTACAAGGTACTCAAACAGACCATACCGCGTGCGGAACGCGGTTTTCCACTCGTGTCCCGGGGCGATGCGGACGTTGTTGTAACCGGAGCGGAGGTCAATCTTTGTATAAACCTTGGCACTGCGGAGTCGATCGACCAGATCGCCAATGAGCGGGAGCGGGTAGCGGTTCTTCTTGGTGATCTTATTGAGTCCCCGGTAGTCGACACAGAGTCGGAGCGAGCCGTCCTTCTTCTTGGCGAATAGAACCGGGGCTCCGGCGGCGGAGGCGGAGGGTCGGATGAATCCCTTACCGAGCATTTCGTCGAGATAGTCCTTGAGAGCCCGGAGTTCGACCTCCGACATGTTGTAGACCTTGCCGAAAGGGGGGGTGGCTCCTTCCTCGAGGTCGATGGTGTGATTGTAGGGGCGGTGAGGGGGAATCTCCTTGGCGTCTCCTTCGGAGAATACGTCAGCGAACTCGTGATACTCCGGGGGAACTACTTCTCGGAGGATTTGCTCCTCGGTTTTCTGTTCCGGGGGATAGCGTCCCCTCGTAGGTGTTCTTCCGGAGAGAGGGCGAGGTGTGTAGCTGAAACGTGGGAGTCCCATCCCTCATGAGGCGGGCGAAGGGGGCGGCCCCAATGATCCTAATGGCGAGGTGTGTAGCTGAAACGTGGGAGTCCCATCCCTCATGAGGCGGGCGAAGGGGGCGGCCCCAATGATCCTAATGTCGAGTGCGCTCGGATCGATCGGTGTTGCGGAATCATCGGCCGGAGCGGGTGTGACGCGTGTCTGAGGCCGGCAGGGGTAGTTCAGCCCCTTGTACTTGTTCCGAGGAATGTTTGGGGGTCGATCGGGGGCCTTGCGGTCTCGGATGGGTGGGGGTGGTGCATGTGTGGGGGGCGCGGCAGTCGTCCCGGGGGTGTCGGGCGTCAGGTCGCTTCCTAGAGCCCGGAGGTGCACGGCGGTCGAGGGGTGGTCTTCGGGCCCCGGGAAGGTCATGGTGAGCGTCCTCCACTTCCTAGAGCCCGGAGGTGCACGGCGGTCGAGGGGTGGTCTTCGGGCCCCGGGAAGGTCATGGTGAGCGTCCTCCAATCGATGTCGGGGTTCGTGTCGCGCAGCCAGGGTAGCCCCAGCACCATTGGGGTCGATTCGTGAAGTCGCGTGACCAGGAAGTCGGAAGTGAACTCGTAGTTGTTGTCCAGGGTCACGCATCCCGAGTGAGACCTTTGGATGGGGCCGGAGGAGGAGGGGGTGCTGTCGAGGCGTTGCAGGCGGAGGGGCTGGTCGAGGGAGTCGTGGGGGAGGTCGAGGGCGTCGCTGATGAAAACCCCGGTGGCTCCGCTGTCGATAAGGGCCGATATCGGTCCCGGGGTGCCGTCCAGCCTGGCATTGATGACGAAGGATCGGGACGAGCGGGACTGGAGTCCGGGGGTGATGGGGGCTCGTCCGGGGGTCCTTCGGGGTTGGGTTTGAGGAGTGGGGGATGTCGAAGGGGAGTTGCTGGTCGTCGGGGGTCGGGTCCCGGGTCGGTCCTTCGGGGTTGGGTTTGAGGAGTGGGGGATGTCGAAGGGGAGTTGCTGGTCGTCGGGGGTCGGGTCCCGGGTCAGGCGAAGGGTGAGGTGTCGCCAATCGATGCGGGGGTTAGTGTCCCGGAGCCACGGGAGTCCTAGGACCAGGGGTGCGGAAGGGTGGAGTTTTGTTATCAACATCCGGAGGTTGTGAGTCTGTCCGTTGGCGAAGGTAACGGGCATATGCACAAAATGAGTGATGTTCCCCGCCGTAGAGGCGTCGCCGTCGAAGAGGCAGAGCCGTACCGGGACCGGGAGTTGCTGGGCGGGTTCCGGGGCGAGGGTAGACCATGCTTCGTCGATGAAGTTGTCGGTGGCGCCGCTGTCGACGAGGGTGCTGAGGGGAGTTCCGGAGGGGGTGAGGCGGGTTTTGAGGAGGAGGGAGTGCGAGGAGTGGGAGGGTAAGTAAGCCGTGAGGGGGGAGTTCCGGAGGGGGTGAGGCGGGTTTTGAGGAGGAGGGAGTGCGAGGAGTGGGAGGGTAAGTAAGCCGTGAGGATGTCCTGTACGAGTGTTGTAGAGCAAAGATGTGAGACCAGGGCGGAGAAGACGTCGGGGTCGATTCCGCGATTTAGGGCGTCTTCCGGGTCTAAATCGCCGGGTCGTTTTCCGAATACTCGTAGGTGGCGTCCTCCCCTTCGAAGGTCCAGGTGGCACGTCCCATGACCTGTCGTTTGGGGCACTCGGAGATGAAATGATCTTTCTCACCACAGAGTATGCAGACACCCTCCCTTCTCCGTCGTTCCTGCACATCCGTCGGGACTTCGATCCAGGGTCGTCCCTTCTTTTGAAGCCGGTTGGCTCGGAGGGCCTCCTCGTCCCGTTCGTCGCCGAAGTCGAAGTCTTCGGGGTCTTCCGGGGGTTCCTCGGGGCTTGGCACGTCGCCTGGGTCGTGGGCGGCCACGGCGGCGTTGAGTTGGGCCTGGGGGTGGGCGCCGCTGCCGGGGTTAGCATTGGGCGGGCCGCGACTCACCGGGGGTCGGCCGCCAGGGAACGCGGGGGGACCGGGGCGCCGCTGCCGGGGTTAGCATTGGGCGGGCCGCGACTCACCGGGGGTCGGCCGCCAGGGAACGCGGGGGGACCGGGGTTTCGACCTTGGGGGTTGGGAGCTTCGCCGGAGGGCCAAGGGGGTCCTCCTCTAGGGTTCCAGGGGGGTCGGGAATTCGAATACTCGCTGCGGTCTTCCCAGTAGCGTTGGTCGATCTGCATGACGAGGGCCTTGTACCCATCGTAGGAGGGTTGTTTCGGGGCGAGTCGGAGGACGTCCTTGATGCGTTGAGGCAGGGCGCAGCGGAGGGCGTACCGGAGGGCGCTGTAGTTCCAACCTGTTTCGTAAGCTTCCTTCTCAAAACGTACGATAAAGGTGGTGAAACGTTCTTCCGCGCGCATCCGGAGATTGAAGAGGTTGTCCTCGGCCTCGGCCACGGTGTCGTAGATTCCGAACTTCCCGGAGAACTCGTCGACGAAGGCCTGCCAGCGAGCGAGTGCCGGGTTGTTGGGGTCGAACTGGATGAGGGCTGTGTAGTGATCGAAGGCGATCCCCTGGAGGTACGACGCGGCAAAGGCCACCCGGGAGCTGTCAACCTGAAACGTGAGCGGCTTTGCCTGGAATGTATTGAGACACTGAGTTAGGAAGGTACGCCATTTTCGGGGGTCCCGGCCCGTGAAAGCGTCGGGCTTTTGGATGTCCAGTCATCCTTCGTGGGCGAGGGCGTCGCGGGCGTTGTCCGGTCCGGCAGCGTTGCGGGGAGGGGGGCCAGCATTGTAATAATAGTAGTAATGATTACCCCCCCCTCCTTGAGGAGGAAAAGCACCAAGGGTGGGACCCCACCCGCCGGGAGGTCCTCCTCCGGGTGGCTCACCTGGGGGTCCACGCCCGGGAGGCCCGTTGTCCCAAGGGGGTTCGTTCCTGCCAGGAGGGGGCCCGGGTCTCCACGCAGGGAGTGGCGGGGGTGGAGGGCCTGGGGGTCGTCCTCGAGGTTCGGCTGGGGGTGGCGGAGGTGGTCGGGGAGGGTTCGGCGGTGTCGGGTCGGGCGGAGGGGGGTTGGGTGCTGGGTCGGGGCTGGGGGTGGCGGAGGTGGTCGGGGAGGGTTCGGCGGTGTCGGGTCGGGCGGAGGGGGGTTGGGTGCTGGGTCGGGTACTGGGTTGCGCGGGGGACGTTCAACCTGGGAGGGTCGTGCTTGTATCGGGGGTCGCGGGGGGTTTCGTAGGTCGAAGTGGGGTGGCGGATCGCGGCGGAAGTTGCGGAGGGTCGTGCTTGTATCGGGGGTCGCGGGGGGTTTCGTAGGTCGAAGTGGGGTGGCGGATCGCGGCGGAAGTTGCGTTCCGGAGGGACCGGGGCTGACGTAGGGGGCGGTACCGGGACGGGCGCGGGCGCGGGACGTGGTTCGTTGTTGCCACGCGTAAGCTCGTCGATGTAGCACAGCGTGTCGTCCGTGCTAGGGGTGTCCGCGCGGGGTCTGCCGGGGTTCGCCGGGGCCGGGGGTCGGGCGTTGTCTGTTCGCGGGAGGGGTTCCAGGGGTCTTTGGGGCTGTCCCCAGGCCTCGAAGGTACTAGGGACGGAGTTAGCCCTGCGGCGATTTGACAAGCCTACCGTGCGGGCCGCGGGTTGATCGAAGAGGCCTCCAGCTGGGTTGAGGGACCGTAATATGGCTGAGGCGTTCTGCCGTTCTTCCCGTTGTCGTTGCTCCGGAGTGGGGACCGTGGGGGCTGCCGGGACTGCTGGGACCGGTTCCGGGGGTTCCCGTCGAATGTGAATCGAGCGACCTGGGTCCGCGGGGTCGTTGATGGGCCGAGGGGAGGGGGACGCGTGGACTTCGTCGAGCAGTTGCTGTAATTCTTCCCGGAGGATCGTGTTGCGCCTATACTTTACCATAGTTTGCTCCGGGAGTTCTTCTCGCATGAGGCGATCCCCAAATTTGACCAAGCAGTGAGCCCATTCCTCCGGAGTGCCTTCGAAGTCATCGTGTCCAAATTCCATGAGCAGCGCCCTTGCCCGTTGCGCAAAGTCCTCCGGCGAGATCCTGAATGAGCAGAGTACTTTGTCCCGTTGCCATTCATACTCCTCGAGACGTCGTTGTCCCATTGGCGAGGGAGGGGTTCGAGCAGGTGGAGCGGCAGCCAGGTAGTGACGAGGGGGGTAGTCGTAGTTGAGAGGTCCCCAGGGTTGGGGAGCAGGACGCTGGTAACCGTAGTAGGGGGTGGATGCAGAGGGGCCCTTGCTGGGAGGTACCGGACGAGGTCCACTGGGGACTGGTGGTGTCTCTGCTAGGCCCCCGGAGATGCTCCGGTACGAGGGGACCTCCACGGGTCGCGCCATGGCTAGGTTGGGCAGAGGGGCCCAGCTAGCTGAGGGCCCCAAATCATAGAGAGATGGGTCAGGGGCCCAGTGGTGGTGGAGGTATTGGGGTTCATATGGGAGGGGTGGATAGGCGGGGCGGGGGGTCTGTGCGGAGTAATGATCGGGTACTGGGTGTCTGTAGGGGTTGGTCTGGTAGCCTGTGGGATAATAGGTGTGAGTGTACGTAGCCATCAAGAACAGTGTAAGGAGGGAGTCTTGATATTATGTCAGGTTCTGCTGAATCGGGGGCTTTCTGGGAAAGCAATCACCCTTACAATGTGGACTTGACCTACGGATACTCAGGTGTCTTGAACTCCGGTGCTAGGACTCCGGGGTTCAAGACGCGGACAGGGGCAGTCCCGGAAGAGGGGACTTGGTCCGGGAGTTTTGGGTTGTGAGTAGTTGGGGGATTTGGGTGGGGGTCGAGTCGTGAACCAGGGGTTCTAAGATGAGACCAAGTTAGCTAATTAAAGTCACGAAGTGCGTACCAGTCTTAGAGCACACAAGTATTCAAGCGTGCCAGTCAGTGCGTACCAGTCAAACAGAGGGCACGCAACAATCCAAGTAACCAAGTTAAAGCAGTGTAACAGTGTAATATCAAGACTAACGAATACAACGGGGAACTATGCTATAAGTACTACGGGACCAGGTCTCAGGGTTCCGGGGTGTCTGGGATGGGTTCTGGGGGTCATTGAGTAGCGGGCTGGGACTGTATACTTGGATCGTGTGTGTGGGGCGTGCGATCAGTTGGTGCAGAGGGAGCTGTGATGCGTGATGCGTGATGGCTGGAAGCGAATCACATGATCTGATCGTTGATCGGGGCTGATGGCGGCTGATGGCGGTCCTTGATGCACGTGATGGCGGTGTCGGTAGTTGTGATGGCGGGGCGTGCCCTGTGGGGTTGGAGGGAGGGTCCTGGATGGTGTTCTGGGGGTGTCCTGGGGTGGGTCCAGAGGGGAGGGGTCGTGACCTTGTACGCCTTGACTGGCACGCTTGAATATTCACGTGCTCTAAGATTAGTACACACTTTGTGACTTTAATTAGCTAACTTGGTCTCATCTTAGAACCCCTGGTTCACGACTCGACCCCCACCCAAATCCCCCAACTACTCACAACTCAAAACCCCCGGACCAAGTCCCCTCTCCTGGGACTGCCCCTGTCCACGTCTTGAACCCTGGAGTTCCAGACACCCGAGTATCCATAGGTCAAGTCCGCATTGTAAGGGCGATTGCTTTCCCAGAAAGCCCCCGACTCAGTGGAACCTGACAGCTACCGCTTGGTTTTACTTGTATAAGCATTCTATGTTGCATTGGACTTGCTCAACGGACACCTTATGGAAGCAAATACCGTCGCTGTATAATGACCTGGTACTTATGACTTACTCGTGACTAGAACGCTCCGATGGGTAAAATTATAACAAGTAATACAGTACAGAAAGCATGTTGATAGGACCCCATACAGGATCAGCGCATCAACGGCAGGCGACAGCAACGTGGCACCGACTCAGGATACCTTAGTGCATGCTAATTAACCAATTTTGGCAATATTTGATGGCCGCGCATGGCAAGAAGCAGATCCAATCAATGATAGCGCCAACGGCAGCAAGAATGACAACTGACAGATGGCATCTGTCACTAATGACAGTGCTTAGCGAGAAGATTGATGATCTATCAAAAACTGATGGACAGCTTGGCATTTGACCTTGGCGTCTGACATTGCTTAGCCTTTTGGACAGACAGAAGGGTGATGGACTGATGGTTTAGCATCGCGATCTGCCACCTGGCACCGCTAAGGGTCTTGAATGGACGGCAGAAATCTGAAACCGTTGGAGCTACCCCTATGAAATTTTCCAGTTTACCGCACTTTGGCAATGGTTGGTCACTGGCAATGGTGAACTCATTGTAGTATAAAAAGTACTTACCGATTTGTACATACCAATCAAACAATAGACCAGAGTTTCCTGCTCCCACTTCTTCAGTCTCCCTTACGATCAAGACTTCATTTACGGTCGGCAATGTCGAACTCATCAGCAGTTGCAGACTCTCGTTAATGCTCGACACACTCACGCCTTGCAGCTACGGCAGGCATTATTGACGCTTAGACTCTGCTAAGCTTACCGCGCTCTTGCCATTCACATTGCCATGTTCACTTACTGCTTCTTTCATAGGCACTTTACCTTAGCAGTTTGCACTTGCCGACCCCTTACCGACTTTTTCTTATTTTCATAGGCGTGTTCTCTGAGACCTGCCTGGGACTCCTCACATTACTTATAGCGTGCCCAACGCAAGCTTTTGGTACGGTAACACTATAGTTATATTTGTTACTGACCAAACTTTGGGCGTCATCAAATTGGAGCCCACTGCAAGGGATCTCTAGGGCAGAATTCCACCAGAAGCCCGTCTCCAGCATAGGCGCTGCCTGCTAGAGCAGTCGGCAGAAGGCTTAGCTCCTTCCCACCCATCAACTCCACAACCACCTGGTGCCTTACCGGGTCTCTCTCTTGCACAGGAACAGAAGGCTTAGCTCCTTCCCACCCATCAACTCCACAACCACCTGGTGCCTTACCGGGTCTCTCTCTTGCACAGGAACTACAGAACGCCACTGTAGACAAATTTCCTGATCTCTTCCCGCATTCTCTCGACTTTAGCGCCAACGACCTCTTAGCATCGCCGCTTGCCGTACCACAACCAGTCACACCCATTACTCTGTTAACACCTCTTTCTCAACTTGTCATTTCTCTTACCCCGTCGCCAATCTCAAGAACCCCTTCCCCACAACCGCTAACCGAACTCGCCAACACAGTCGCTATGGAACAACAAGTCCAGCACATGCCGCCACATAACCACTTCTCGGCACCGAAATGGGACGAGTCCAAGCCATGGGAGCTCTCCCAGTATTTCAAGGAATTAGAGTATTGTAGCGTAGTCCGCTATGTGGCGTTGGCCACATAGCTTTACTTACTGTATAATAGTAAATTATATTTATTATAATATAATATTATTTACATTAGTATATAAGTAGTTTTACCTGCTGCTTACAAAGCAGCTTATTTTGTGTTGATACTACATAGTCAATAGACCGGACTGGTCTGATTCTGTGCAGTGTGAACCTAAGCTCTTACAATTCCTGTAACTTCGTTACATTTTTTTGAATCCGCCAGCTAGGATCTATTGCCTAGCATCCGACGTCAGTCGTTGAGTTCGTTGACAGAACTCTATCAGCTTCTCGAGCTTCTCGCACAGCCACACCATGCAAATTTCAAACAGGGGATCGATGAGTAATCCCATACCTGCAGTGCCCACTGACGGCGGGCGAAATGCCCATGACCTATGGGGAGACCCAGCCAACACTCAGGACGCGTCAGCGTCCAATGCGGGTCAGGTAAGACCCAAGGCTCGAGACCGAGGTCAGAGTACCGACCTGGCTGGGAATGAGAGCGAGGCCCGGAGAGCTGAAAGCTCACAGCAGGATGGTCCGCAACGCCTCCAGGACAAGATGCCTGGGGGATTAACGCCCCCAGTTACGCAGCTGCCAGGGGGACCGCGACGGTCTAGCTGATTGGCTTCCAAAGGACCGCCACAGGACAGCCGACAGTCAACCGGCGCCTATGGCACCCCAGGAGACGCCGAGTCGTCAGTATGGACTGGGAGAGCCCTCCCTGCGAGCCGGAGCAGTGGGACCAGGCGGTCCACAGCAGGTCCAATGCCTTCTAAAGTAGCGGAAGCCCGCTTAGAAGAGGTACCAGAGGAGGCTGCAAGGCCTGAAGTACACCGCGTGGAAGATCGATTCCCACGCACACCAGCAGTGGAGGAAGCTCCAGAGGTTGTAGAGCTTCCAGAGGAGGTGATGGAGTTGTCAAGTGACGACGACGCCAGAGCAGAGGAACAGCGGCTGAAAACCGCGTACACCGTGCACTTGCGGGTGTTCTGGGACTTGCACCCAGAGGTGATGAAATACACCACCCAAGCGTGACTTGAGCGCTACGCGTCAGCCCATATAGTAGCACTTAGGCGACAAGGGCACGAAGTGCCCAATGTATTCAGTACGAAATATACTGATTTAATGGTGAGAGTGCTCACTATGGAGCTGCAAATGTATGTGCAGCGTAAGGCCACACGGCAATCGGGGGTCTCGACCCCCTGGAGCCACACGTCTGAAGAATGCTCAGCATGACGCAATCAAGACGTCGGAATCAAGCTAGTGGAGGCACTAGCACGGGTGCAAGAAGTGCCCGAAGTAAGACCGGTGAGTACTTTTTATACTTCAGTAGGACAAGGGTGGCATGAGGAGCCCCCACACATGCGTAACCATGACCGTAGGACAGATATGTCAGGTCTGGACGGGCACAATAGTACCGTGCTCAAGGTGGAGAGCGAGGCATCTGTGATGCTGCGCATGCCCATGGCTGAAACGTTGAGCGACAGAGTTGCGTATCAACGTATGCGCAATGGTGACCTCAGGACTAAGGGACAATCCCTTATTGACGATCAGGGCATCGTATTCGAGGGCACTAAGCCCATTGACGAGATGCGTTGTCAATTCGTCACGCAGGGTCAGGAGAATCAAGCTTCTCCAGGTCCAGGGCGGCGCAACGATCATGATCGAGGAGACTTCCTCGATCGAGATGGCGCCACAAGACGTGATGTCCCTGGTAACGGCCGGGATGACGGCCCTAGGTCGATCCCTCGAGACGAGGGCAATTATGCCCACAGTCGAGGAGGTTCGGGACGTCCTCCGCAAGGTGAACAAGGGAAGTCGCTTCCCCAAGCCGCTGATTTGGCGACTAGATCCCCAGGTCAGTGGGAGGCCATTTGAATGCATCGTGAAGCCATGCACAATCGCCTGCATCGAGTAGTCGATGATGCCCTGGGCGTAACCTTACAGTTACCAGACGGAGTGAAGCTGCATAAAGCAGACAGTAGGCACATTCGCGCCTATACAGGCGCGTCCAAGTTCAGCGACCTGGAAGATTGGGCGATGGATGTATGCACCCATCTTGCCATGTGCTTATACGGAGGTGACCGTATGGACCGAGAACGAATTTTCGTTCTGCCTGAGTTCTTGGCTGGAGAGGCCATGGGATGGTTTCGACGGGCAGTACTGCACGTCAACCGTGTCCAATATGACTGGACGTTCAAAGGAGTCCTTACAGGACTGTACGATCAATTCGTACACCCCTCAACGCTCCAGGATGCAAGGCGGGACTTCCAGTCCGCCAAGTACACCGAGAAGTTGGGAGTACAAGGGTTCTATGATACCCTTAATGACCATGCCCAGAACATGGCAGTATACCCGGACGGGTATACAATGCTCAAAACGTTCTTGGATGGCATTCCAGCGGACATGCGCTGCTATTTGATACGTGAGGACGGATTGTCCCCAGAAGTCAACGATGTGGAAGAATTTGTGGCATATGCCATCCGGTATGAGCAGTCTCTGAAGACTGCTAACCACTACGAACATCGGAGTGGACACAAAGGGGGACCCAGGTGACTACCGCCTGGTGGGACACCCTCACGGGGTCAGCATGTGGGGACCTTCCTGGCCAAAAAGACCGATTTGGACCGTGACCGCAACACGTGGTTTGTTGTACGCAGAACTCCTGCTGCGAACCGAGGGCAGAGCCGCCCACGCCCAGAGCAGGCGCCGGACGGAGAACGTCCCAAACCAAGGCCGGACTTCAAGCCGGCCAACCCACCAGGTCAGACGGGGACTTGTTTCGCGTGTGGCCAACCAGGCCACTATGCTACCAACTGCCCCGCGAAGCCAGGAGCCCCGAGGAAGGGGTATACACCCTGCGCCCACCTTCGGGCTGCACATATGGCAGCTGCGAGTGGGAGTGACGGAGACATATCTGCCGAGTCTGAGGCAGAGCACCCCACAAACGACCAGGAGCCCCCAGAGGAGGCATTGGGCGCCAAGCCCGAGAGTGTGGTCATGGAGGGGGAGGAGTACGTCACAGTCGACGTATATGACGACGTCTACGACAATGAGTATTACAGTCGCGACAGCGACTCTGAGTGCCTAGCGGCAATGACGGATTGGCCGTCCACAAATGATCCCGAACGGAATAACGTAGTTCGGATGAAGAAGGTGACCCTTCGTCGTGCAGAGGGCACTTTGCAGCGCCCTACATTGAAGCGAGCAGACAAGGAGTGCCTGGTCTCGTATGTGGACGTAGACGGCCACAAGGCATGGACTCTATGGGACTCTGGGAGCACTACGTCGGGCATAACACCCCAGTTTGCCCATGTGTACGGAATATCCATGCAGGAGTTGGATATGCCATTGGCGTTACAGCTGGGCACCGTAGGGAGCCGAGCCATGGTGCAGTATGGGACACATGTGAATGTCCAAACGCCGGGCTCACGTAGCCGAGAATACATGGATGTAGCGAATTTTGATCGCTACGATATGATACTGGGAACGCCATTCATGCGGCGTAACAAAGTCATATTAGACTTTGACCATTGTCAGGTGCTAGTGAATGGGAAAGTGATCCCAGCCGAGCGAGCTACAGCAGACGACACTGATAATCGTCTGTGACGTCATCGCACTACGGAGAAACGCAAGGACTCTCCATGACTTGGCCGGCGCAGAGTGCCGACCGTGGAGGATGTGGAGGAGGAAGTACAGGTGATGCCTGGACTGAGCTCAGACCACAGCGTGGTAATTATGAGCGAGGAGGAGTATCAAGCCTCCAAGAGGAGCAACGAGCGAATAAGCGCTCCGGAGATTCGAGGCGCAAGGCCTCCAGACAAACACCATCGAAAGGCGAGACGACGGGGGGACTCAGTGGATGTATGCCCACCTACGTCCTCACAAGTCAAGTTGGAAGACTTGAAAGACAGCATCCGAGAGGCAGAAGCCTCAGAAGAGGGGGACACACGGTCCCTATGGGAGCGACCAGCCCCCCTACCGGAGTACGACTGGGCATATGACTCCCGAATGCCGCAAGAGTGGAATGAGCTGGTGGCAGCTACGTGTGCGCGAAATGCGCACCAGAGATGGATGACCGTCCACCCAGCATATCACCAGCCAGCTTCGGACAAGATGTCCGTAGCATACTCACTTGTACGTGAGGGAACAAGCCTCGTGGCTTATAAGGCAGCTGCAGCGGGTGCTCGCAATGCGCGAGCAGTATGCACCGCCGCCTCGACCACCCTCAGAGACGGTGGAAGTACTTCCCCCGGTACGTATGAAGGGGAAGCAGAAGGCGACAAGCCTTCGTGAGGAAGATATTCCTCAGTTGTGTCAGCAATGGCAAGAAGAATTTGCCGACATGGTCAACGGGACCAAGGAGGAGCTGCCGCCATGGCGGGAGGTGAACCATGAGATCAATCTCATAGACGAGAGCAAGCAGTATAAGTACCACTTGCCGCGCTGCCCGCACGCCCTCCAGGAGCAACTACGCGATAAAACTAATCGCTACTTGAATGCTCAATGGTGGTCCCCATGCACCACCGCTCAAGCTGCACCATTATTGTGCATCCCGAAGAAGGATGGAACCCTTCGAACAGCTCTTGATGCACGTCAGCGCAATGACAATACCATAAAGGATGTAACTCCTTTACCAGATCAAGAGGTGATCTGGGAAGACGTGGCTCGGGCGAAGTATCGCTCGAAGATTGACCTTACTGACGCTTACGAGCAGGTGCGCATTCGCACCGAGGACGTACCCAAGACCGTATTTGCGTCGATCATGGGTACATTCACAAGCAATATAATGCAGATTGGAGACTGCAATGCTCCAGCAACTTTCCAGAGGCTAATGACCTCTATCTTCCGAGACGTAATAGGACGTTTCATGCATGTCTACTTAGATGACATATTCATCTACTTGGATACTATGGAGGAGCATGAGCAGCACCTCAGAGTTGTATTTGAACGACTGTGCAAGTACAAGTTGTACTTGAAGTGGAAGAAATGTGAGCTCTACGCTCAGAGTATAGACTGCCTAGGGCATGTCATTGATGAGCAGGGTATCCACCCCAATCAGGACAAGCTCAATTGCATTCGGGAGTGGCGAACGCCCCAAAACTACAATGACATCCAACGGTTTGTTGGTCTTGTCAATTACATATCGAGCTTCTTGCCCGATGTTACAGCCTATACTGGGCCACTTATGGCCATGACACAGAACGGGTCACCGTTCAATTGGAGGCCGTTGCACCAGCGGTGCTTTGAGATGGTCAAACGGATCTGTACAAAGACTCCGGTGATTTGACCAATCGACCCTAGACGGGACGAGCCGATATGGCTCATTTGTGACGCATCCAAGACAGGCATTGGAGCCATGTACAGCCAGGGAAGCAGCTGGCAGACATGCCGCCCAGCAGGGTTCATGTCGAAGAAGTTCACGACAGCCCAGCAAAACTATGCGGTGCATGAGTTGGAGACTCTTGCCATACTTGAAGCCCTCCTCAAATGGGAGGATAAGCTGATGGGATATCCCATCCACATCATAACGGACCACAAGGCCCTTGAGTTCTTCAAAACTCAGGTGAACTTGTCGCCGCATCAGCGACGGTGGATAGACTACATGTCGAGATACCAGTTCGACATCACCTATGTTAAAGGTGAACTCAACAAAGTGGCAGACTGCTTGTCGCGCTACTTTGAGAGTGATGTAGTTGGGGAGGCTCACGAGCCTCATGAGTATGTGCAGGCAGACTGCCGCATAGACCCTGATGGAGAGGATTTACCTCTCCACCAATACCAGGAGCTCAGGGAGCATGTCCTGGAAGTACGCGCTATGTGTGACGATGAACGGAGGCGAAGCACTCGCCTCAGAGAGCAGCGTGAAGAGCGGGATGTAGCTGCCCAGTTGCTCAAGGAGCATGAAGCTGTGGACCCAGCATCCACTAGGGAGCACAAGCGCCACGATGTACCCGTTACGCTTGCGGAGATGCTCAAAGGCGAATTGCCTTCATCCCAGCCTCCTAGCCTGGTCAATGACGACTTCCAGAAGGAAGTGGTGCAGGACTATAGCGATGATTCCCTCTTCGCCAAGATAATTGCCAATCCTGATGACCATCCTCGGTTCAGGCATGAGCCTGATGGACTGATCACGACGGAGAACCGTCAAGGGGTGGCAGTGGTCTGCCTCCCCCGTACGCGAACCATTGTTACGCGGGTCTTGGACCAGGCCCATGCCCTGGTGGGGCACTTTGGTGCCGCCCGGATGTTGGGCTACATCCGGAGATGGTATTGGTGGCCATGTATGGCTCAAGAAGTGACTAAGTTCTGCGCTTCATGCGCAGCGTGTCAGAGGGCAAAGTTGCCCCCTGGATCCCCTCCTGGGAAGCTACACCAGCTACCTGTGCCGGTGAAACCTTGGGATTCGATCGGAATGGACTTTGTAGGTCCCTTTCCCGAGTCCAGAGGGTTCAATTACCTCTGGGTGGTCATATGCTGCATGATGAGCATGGTGCACCTCATACCGGTGCGAACTACGCTGATGGCTAAAGAGCTGTCATGGATCTACCTGAGGGAGATCGTCAGGCTGCATGGGCTGCCTAGCACCATTGTGAGCGACCGTGACTCAAAGTTCACGTCTCAATGGTGGAGAGAACTCCACAAACTGCTAGGAGCACGACTCCTTATGTCGACGTCCTTCCATCCTCAAACAGATGGGCAGACAGAGCAGGCTAACTGCAGTATAGGTCAGATTCTGAGGGCAGTTGTTCGCCCTGACCAACGGGACTGGGTGGACTGGTGTCCACTCACTGAGTTCGCAATTAATGCGAGTATCTCAGATACCACAGGGTATGCGCCCTTTGAACTCAACGGAGGGTACTTGCCCTCCATGCTGCACGAAGTTCGTGCTGATACGGTGGCTCACCGAGGAGTCGTCGAGTTCGCCAGGCAGGCCCTGGAGAACATTGCGGCGGCGCATGACGCCATCATAGAGGCACGAGTCTTTCAGGCAAAAAACACCAATCACCGTAGGCGAGCAGACCCGCCAATAGCTGTAGGAGCGTTGGTATACCTATCAATGCGTAATCTGAGGCTCTCAAAGGGACGAGCGAGTAAACTCTGCCCAAAATGGGTAGGCCCATACCGCGTCCTAGACGCAGAGCCAGGTACCTCCAACTATGTGCTGGAGTTGCCTCTGGCATTACAGGAACGACACATTGTTCCTAAGTTTCATGTGTCGCTATTGCAACCGTACAGCGCGTCTGACGATGCGCTGTTCCCTAACAGGGCAACCCCGGGCCCCTATGATTTTGGGGCTCGAGACAATGACGAATGGTTCGTCGAGTGCATAATTGGGCACCGGTGGACTGAGCGTAACACGCTCGAGTTTGAGGTACGATGGTCCCTGGGGGACACAACATGGGAGCCACACTCCCATTGCTCCAAGCTAGCGGCACTTGACCGTTATTTGGAGTTGAAGGGCGTTAAGCGCCCACATCAATTAAGTAAGCGTGCCGGCGCTTAATTTGATTGGCAATGCCGATTGCGGCTTGGCTGAGTTGGTCAGCAGCTGTGGCTGAAACACGTCTTAAAAGGCGAAATTTCTTTTTCGCTTTTTTCCCCAACCATGGACAACATGCCCGTGGACTTGAGTGAACAGCAGCAGCAGCAGTTTGAGAGTACGCCGTCGGTCTTACCGTCGGCTGAAGGGGGGGGCAGATGGCTCCCCTGCTCGCCCAAAATGCGCCCCAGTGGGGACAATCGCAACCAGCTGTGGGCTTCCCACAGCAGCAGCAACCACCAGCGGCAGGCTACTTGCCGCAGCAGCTGGTGATCAGTGGCTATCCGCCACTTCAATCCATGCAGGGCAACTTCATGCCCCAGAACGCACCTGTGGGCAGCTATCAGCCCCAACAACCAGTATCGGGCGCTTATGCGCCACATCACACTGAGGGCCAATCCCAGCAACAGGCCTACGGGGGGCTAGTCAGCCCCCAAGCAGCGTCGGCATGGAGGCAGCTTGCCCCCGTACCGGCAACAGGGCAACTGGGGACACATCCTTTTCCCCAGTTTACTGCCCCGGCGCACTACCCTGGGATGGGTGGTGTGCCCGTAATGATGCCGTACCCCCCAGCTTGGATGGGGGCTTGGGGCACAATGCCCCAGTACAGCGACTCGCATGAGTCGCAAGCCAAGGGCGGCCGGTCGATTTCCCTGTTGACCACAGCACCAATTGACAATCTAGAGGGACACAAAGCATTCCTCGTGCAGGCCACCACGGCCATTGAGAGTACAGAAACTCTCAATACAGAACGGAGCATCAGTTCATCGGCTGATGCGCCGACGGAGAGCTTGGCCAAGCTCTCCTTGCTACAGCGGCTGGAAATGCCGCACCAATCCGAGCCCAGCTCGGAAGAAGAGTTGCATCCTCGACGCGACAAAGGAAAAGCACGGGCTGTCAAGCCCAGTCTCAACCAGGACTTAGTCCTGGCTACCCTTCTCCAACGTCTGGGAGATAACGGGTACGATGTACCCGCAGAGTCAGCATTCCTCCGCGATGCGGAGGCAGTCGTCCTCATCTGCCGGATGATGGACGACATGGATCATATGCGTGCCCAGCGCAAAACTGATCTCCTTGCCCTTTCGGCCGCTCGTAAGCGGCAGACTACACCCCCGAGTTGGGACACCGACTCCAGCAAAAGGGTGCGTCAGCAAGGAGTGGAGGACGCGCCCTTCTGCTCAATCAAGTCGAGTGTTGCTGCCTCCGGCCGGGAGGCCGGCCTAGGATGGGACATCCTTCCCTATGAAGATGTCCCTGCTCCTGCCGCCCCCCGGCTTATCCAGCGCCTCGCCAGCAGCGTGTCTGAGGTTGCATTGTCACGACTAGTATCCATGGTGTCCACCACGGAATCTGGGGAGCAGAGTTCCAGGGGCGTGAGCACACGCCCCACCGAGGCCAAGGCCTCACAACCCCGAAAGGATCATCGGGGTAAGCAACTGGAAGGGCACGTGTACATCAACGTGCACTTCCCCGAGGACGCCCCGAAAGGGGCCCCAGGGGCTAACATCCCCTTTTTACCCGCTATACTGGTAGAGGGCCCACCAGCCCGACTTCCGCGGTGTGTGTGGGCTATGGACCCACGGTCTGAGAAGTCAGAGCCAGAGAGGCTGCCCTCCCCGCCCTCCAATGATGATTGATACAAGGAGCCTGAAGAGGCTCGTATGGAATCCCCTGTGCCGCACGAGACGGCGGCACAACGTATGGTGCGCAAACGGCGCAACAGCAATCGACGGGCCAAGATGGAACGTCGGGCGCAGGACAGCACCAAGCGAGGAGCTGCCCTCCTTGAGGACCAAACCGGGCGCATCCCTGATGCACTCGGTGTTGTGATCTATCGCGATCACACTATTGAGCGCCAAAACTCATTCTTTGGTGCGGGGTTAGCTCCCCAATTCTGTTGGTCGCCAGTGACCAATACCATCTTCGTCAGGCAAGAAGCCCGCGCAGCCAGGTCCTTCGAGGACAATAAAAAGGGCAACACCGCGGCAACGCCCCACAACAGTAAGGTGTACCAAGTGGCACCTCACGGGTTTTCCTGCAGTTCTCGAGAAGTCCGCCGACTTCATGCACTGGTTAACAACCAGTTTACGCCGATTTGTCAGCATCAGTTGGGCTACCTCTTGCTCAACAAATTCAAGCGGGTGGCGCTCAACTGCCACCCTACTGCCCGAGACAGAGCTATGTCTCATTTACTTGATGAGGTCGAGTATAGGACCATCGCGGTACCCTTCGCGAGTCCAGAGGAGCGGGAGAACGTCCCACGAATGATTGTGCCATCGCGGCTCTATCGCCGCAAAGAGGGAGGGAAAATTGCCTTTGTCGGCCTTACCCCCCCTGATCTAAAGCAACCATTTGCTTTGAACTACCTGGGCTCATACACCCTTCTCTATGGACGTCCTGGGACGTCCAACGTATGGACCGGTCTGGCCATGGACCGTGCCATGCGCATTCATTGGCGCAGCCTCTTTGGGTTTGCGCTTGTACGTGCCCTCAGCGCCAGCCGCGCCTCCAAGGCCACGGTACACAAGTACCTGGCCTACGTATTCGCCCGGCCAGGCCTCTACAAAGAGGCCGTGGCTGAGTACGAGGCGGCCACGGAGCAAGTCTTTGTGCCCCTCCACACTGACGACTCTAACTTCGAGGCTTGGGCTGTGGACATCCCGGAAGCGTCAGCTTCCGTGTTCACCACTTTGGACACGTTACGCGTCCTTCTTTATAATCAAATCCCGGTCAGCTGGGCTGACCATGCGTACACTTATGGGGTCACCTATTTGGCCCATTTATTCTTCAGCGACAGCTGGCTCTACAACGAGGCGGCCGCTATCGACGACGAGAGGCTACAACGCCTTGACCACTACGGTACACCCCAGTCCATCGCTCAGTGGGATAGGTGGCGCGAGGCCACCATTGGCGATCGCCAACGCCTGATGCTCCAGCAGCAGGACAGTCGTCGTGCTTACGACGAGGCACTCAACAAGGGGATGTACCTCCTCATTGGGCAAGACATTCATGCCTGCGAGATCTGGACGCGCCAGTACCCATCCGACACTGGGGATCTTCCTGATCCCCAACCACCTGTCCTGGGGTCGACCTTCGACCCCAGTCTCACACTGTCCCCCCTCCAGGACTATGATGATTCCCTGCCCGTCGCAGGGCCTTCGGGCACTTCCTATGCGCCCGCACCCAAGGATGAACTCCTTGACTACGACATGGACGACGTGACCGCCGATCCATTCCAGGAGCCTGGGGACTCTCCCATTGCCCCCGTCCCTGACTTACCGACGGCATGACCGTCATATTATCTCAAGACCGTAGCTCGGTCTAATTGGGGGGTGTGTAGCGTAGTCCGCTATGTGGTGTTGGCCACATAGCTTTACTTACTGTATAATAGTAAATATTATATTATATTTATTATAATATAATATTATTTACATTAGTATATAAATAGTTTTACCAGCTGCTTACAAAGCAGCTTATTTTGTGTTGATACTACATAGTCAATAGACCGGACTGGTCTGATTCTGTGCAGTGTGAACCTAAGCTCTCACAATTCCTGTAACTTCATTACAAGTATTTATTCAGAGATTGTAACATTACCGACCACATGCAGATGAAAGAGTACGTGGCAAGGTACGTGTCATATGACACGGCAGAAACGTGGACAGGTCTCGCCGAGTTTGCCATCTTTGTTCCTGCCGCCCCACCAGTTCCAGCCCAAGGCGCTTCGTATGAAGGCTGGAAGACGGCAGTAATCCAGTTGTACCCTGGCGCTGAAGAAGCTACCCGATACTCGGTAAACAAGCTGCAGAAATTAGTACAGGAATCATTCAACAATGGCACATCGTCTCTTGGCGCATTCTCCACGTATTACCGCGAATTCCAGAAGATCACTAGGTGGTTAGTACAAAACGGCAAGCTATACATTAATGAGGAACGTTGCCTATTCCAACAAGGCATCCCAACTTCGCTTTGGACTCGTATTGCTCGTCGCCTAGAGATAGTTCATCAGGCCCATCACCCGGACGAGCCCTATAACGTTGCTGATGTCTTTGAAGCTGGTAAGTGGGTTCTCAAGGGGACAGACACTGGCGTTGGGCTGCAACGCGCTAGGACAAGCCCACCACCTGAGCGAACTAACGGTATAATTCCCATCCCACCTCCTGCTGCCAACTTCGTTAAGAAGGAGGATCTCAACGCTGCCATTACCGCTGCCGTTGCATCCATGATGACACATATTGAAACTATGATCACGACCAATCTCACTGCTAACCAACCCGCTAATGTACCCATGCCAGGCCCTTGCCACTTTTGCAGGGAAATTGGCCACACTATGACTAGAGGATGCTGCGTTACTCTCGAAAATTACATTTGGCAAGGAAGAATTCAAAGGGCTATCGACGGCAAGATAGTTCTTACCACTGGCGCCACCATTCCCAACTACCCAGACAAGAAGTCCTTCCAGGAGTGAGTTGATGAATGGCATAGGCACAACCCAGGACAAATCATTACCGGCACACTCTCTGGCAACGCCAACCCCGACCCTGAACAGGCGACCCAACAGCAAATGATCCACGAGGTCTTACACTTCAACAGCGTTGGCGACCACCCTACTTTCTCGTGGGAAGAGCGTATCGCCAAGCTACAACAGGAATTGGATTCGCTCAAAAATCAGGTCTTTGATGGAGTTGAAGTTAAGCAGCCTAAACAGCCTCTCAAAGGATATAAGCCAATGCCTCCCGCTCCTGCCGCCCTGCCAGCTACCACACCAGAACCATTGTCGTCCTCTGCCGCTCCTGAACCACCTTTGCCGCCTCTCCATCCCTACTCAGGGATTCCCGACCATTATCACGCACCCGCACAACAAAATTTTGCCACTCCCAAGAAGCGTACTGAAGGTGGCTACCGACCTACTGCGCCAATTTTCAACATCGAAAAATCAAACCACATCTTTAGCCGCATTATGAAAACCGCCGTTACCTTATTAGTTGAAGGACTTTGTAGTATTGCTCCTGACGTTCGCAACCAAGTCAAGACGGCAGTCACTCCTCAACGACCCTTGGCAACAACCGTTGCCGAGGTCAAGGACCTCGACGACGTGCTTCCCGGTTTTTCCGTCACCGTCGACTCTCTGGACACTGAAGCCTCTCCTGCTGATACCATCGCTAACGCCACCTCTGTGGACTCAGTGGAGACCTATCTTAGGTCAGTAGAACATGGAGAAGACCCGGCAATCCTTACCGTCGCTCAAGAATTGCACGCTATTTGCTCAGTCGTGCTAACTGTAGACAATAAGCACGAGGTAGAGGCAATTGTGGATAGCGGGTCTCAAATCATTTCTATGGCAGCTGAAGTCGCTAACGATTTGGGTCTCATTTATGACTCTACGGTGATATTAAACATGCAGAGCGCTAACGGTACGGTGGACAGATCCCTAGGTCTCGCCAAGAATGTGCCCTGCACCCTTGGCGACATTACTTTTTACCTCCAGATACACATTTTACGCTCCCCAGCATATGATTTACTTCTCAGCAGACCCTTCGACGTCTTGGCGCGATCAGTCATCAAGACTGTTACCGATGACAAAACAACCCTAACAATTAGCGACCCAAATTCCGGAATCCAACGAACGGTGCCAACGTTCCCTAGGGGACAACGAAAAGGCACCCACACTAAGCCCCCGGAATTTACCAACCAACACGCCAACAAGCCTCCCCACCAGTGTTTTCACAGACCATTGAGGAGGTGATTGGCGACAATCATGGAGATGTGGCGCTAACGCTGGAATATGACCATTCAACTGGTCTTGTAAATATTATGTCTACTGCTTGTCTTGACAAAGAAGTTTTAATTCCCTTATCCGCTACCAATGCTGAGCTTTCCCAGAAAAACCCAAACATTACCAACTCCACTCTAGCGTACTTGTACCTTACCGCTTCCGAATCATTTCAAAACGTTGCGTTTACAAATACTTATCTCACTACCCTTCCCAGAGCATCGTCTCCTGCCGTTCTTGGACTTGCCGCCCCTCAGGCTACAGTTCCCCTTTCCACTTTTGTATATAACCAAGCTAACGCTCCCAAAAGGAAAGGGGTACAAGTTAAAAAGAAATATAAGCCAGTTGCGCTTAAAACAAAACCCGTCGCTACGCACTCTCCCGAGACGTTTAGAATCAAGCGCCAGATCATTGGCGACCCGCTTGCCAACATGCCAGCTTTATCACTGAATTTGCCACCCTTTCAGCCCACAGGACGTTTTACCGCAGAACGCCAGCAGCAGTTCGCCAAGGAGCATGACACAGGATTTTTGACCAAAGATGAGTTGAAAGTTCTTACCGATCTCGTCGCTAAGCAAGATAAAGCCTTCACTTGGGAGGACTCAGAACGCAGCAGCCTGCAAACAGACTTCTTCCCGCCTGTTATAATCCTGACCATTCCTCATGTGCCGTGGACTAAGCACAACCAACCGTTACTGCCTGGAATCGAAGCCGAGGTCTGCCAAATTATTAGGACCAAGATAAAGGCTGGCATCTACGAACCCTCCAATAGCTCTTACCGCTCCCAATGGTTCTGTGTCCTCAAAAAGAACAGCAATCTATGAATAGTTCACAGTCTCGAGCTGCTGAATAGGGTTACAATATGACACTCTGGCATACCGCCTTTCCCTGACCATGTTGCCGAGTCCTTTGCCGGGCGCATTTGTGGCGCCACTGTAAGGGCGATCTCTAGAGGCTGTGGCTCAGTCACACAGCTGGCAGAGGGAGATCCAAAGTGTATTAGAATATATACTGACAATATCAAGGTAGCTACTCACCTGGCAGAGGGAGATCTAAAGAGAACAAGTCTGGGGATTCCCTATGCCAGGTTGGACGCTTCTGGGGCCTCTGAAGCGTGGGAAACAACTGTACAGTACAACAAAACCTTAAAAACTCAAAAATTGACTAACCAAACAACTGTGCAAATAAGGCAGGAAAACTCCGGACTTTAGAAGTCAGAAAGGCAAACTCCGGCTTATATAGGCAGTCTGGAAGCAGTGCTGAAGGGCCCACACTTGTCTGAGTGATAGCTAAAGAACCAGAGCACCTCAAAGGTTGAGAATAGTACTAACAGATAGTGTTGAAAAAGTAGTAACAGCAAAATGAGAGAATGATAGAAGAAATAAGGAAGTGAATGAAAGGAGAGTGAAGAAATAAAGAGTGAAAGAAGAAAGGAATGAGGAGTCCCCTGACAGCCACCCTTGACCTTTACGTTGGCTACGATGAACGTCTGATACACCCTTCTTCCTGAGACCTCACCACTTTTCAAACTCTGTTTGGTGCGTTATGCCTAGTTACCTTGCCGATGGGCTGGACAAACTCAGTCCCTATATTCCATGACGACATCACTTTCATCCTCCAACCCAAGATACCGCATAATGTCCTTAGCTTCATTGATGACGTTGGTGTCAAAGGCCCCAAAGACTGGCGACTCGTAAACGGCTTACCGGCGACCCATCCAGACAACTCCAACATTTGCTTAGCGCTATGGGAGTTTTTCCAGCTGCTTAACCAAGTTCTCCAACGTATGAAGTATAGCGGTGGAACCTTTAGCGGCCACAAACTCCTCCTTTGCGCACCAAGGTTCAAAATACTTGGTCACATATGCACTCCCAACAGTCGCATTCCCAACGAGTCTTGCTTAGCACTCTTGGAGCGATGGGGCCCTTGCCGCAACTTATCTGAAGTTCGCACCTTTCTTGGTACCATTGGCGTTCTCAGGATATTCGTCAAGAATTTTGCCCATCGCGCACATGCCCTTAACCGACTCACCCACGCTAACGAGCCTTTTGAATTTGGGCCCGACCAGGTTACCGCTCAACACAATTTGGTAAAAGCCCTACAAGACACCAAGCTCCTAGTCCCCATCGATTATACCTCTGCCGACCCTGTTATCTTGGCGGTGGATACCTCATACATTGCCGTTGGCTACTTCTTGTGCCAGTGCCTTAGCGACAATCGGAAACAGCGATGCTACAACCACTTTGGGTCTATCATGCTAAACGACTGGGAATCTCGCTACAGTCAGCCTAAGCTAGAGCTCTATGGACTCTTCAAAGCCTTCCGGGCGCTAAAGATGTATTTGATTGGCGTGCGGAACCTTATTGTTGAAGTCGACGCTAGGTACATCAAAGGCATGCTGCAGAACCCCAATATCCAGCCATCTGCTAGCATGAACCGGTGGGTAGTCGCTATCCTCATGTTTCACTTTGAGTTGGTACACGTCAAGAGCTCTTTCCACAGACCAGATGGACTCTCTAGGCGACCACGGCAGCCTGGCGACCCGGCAGTGGACCCACAGGCTGATAGCGATTTCGAGGACTGGATCGACCGACTACATGGTTTCGTGCACCTCATTCAACAGCCAATCCCCCTACTACGACGGCAACAGCCTACCAGCATCCTTCTACATCCCATTGTCCCTTACCGCCCCGAGATCTTTAGCACACCCCTCACATTCTACACGGCAAGCATCCTTGGACAAGACTTGCCTCCAGTAAAAGTCGTACAGGAACCCCATCTGCTAAGAGAAGACAGCAGAAACCTGACCTACAATGCCGTTCTCCGATCTGCCAAGGCAAAGACGGAAGACAGTTGCTTGTTAATAGTTGAACAATGGATACAAGACTTTAAGCGACCCGCAGGCCTTACCGATGAACAATACGCGACCTTTATCTGCTATACTACCCATTTCTTCTTTACCAACAACCGACTTTGGCGATGAAATCGAGATGGCGCTCACAAGCTGATCATCAAGCCAGGAAGTCGCTTATGAGTCCTGCGTGCCATGCATGACGAGCTAGGACATAGAGGTCTGTACGCTACCCAAGCTTCTCTGCTAGAACAATTCTGGTGGCCACACGCTAGTGCCGACATCGCCTGGTACATTAGGACTTGCCACCTCTGCCAAATTCAACAAACACGCCAAGTGCTCATACCGCCAACCGTTGCAACGCCAGCTCCCCTCTTCAGCAAAATCTATGTCGATACCATGCACATGCCCAAATCTGGTCGCTAC
The DNA here is from genome assembly GCA_027475525.1 of Macrolepiota albuminosa. Classification (NCBI taxonomy): domain Eukaryota; kingdom Fungi; phylum Basidiomycota; class Agaricomycetes; order Agaricales; family Agaricaceae; genus Macrolepiota; species Macrolepiota albuminosa. Next base: position 1,932,982 of record JAMWFC010000055.1, on the reverse strand, counting down.
AAGTACATCATTCAAGGTCGTTGCTTGCTAATCCACTGGCCTGAATTTCGAATGCTTCAAAGAGAAAATACAGAGGCAGTCGCCAAGTGGCTATTTGAGGACGTCATTTGCTGTTGGGGAGCGCTAAGAGAAATCGTCACGGATAACGGTGTGCTCATTATTAAAGCGCTAACCTATCTCGCCAAGAAATACAATATCCATCACATTCAAGTATCTGGCTACAACAAACGCACCAATGGCCTGGTAGAGAGACCACACTTTGACGTTTGGCAAGCGCTCTTCAAGGCAGTCGATGGCGACAAATCTCGTTGGAGTGAGGCAACATATTCAGTATTTTGGTCAGAAAGAGTTACTATTCATAAGCGCATGGGTTGTTCTCCTTATTATGCAGCTACTGGCACCCATCCTTTACTCCCTGCCGACATTATAGAAGCGACCTACCTTCAGCCAGCGCCCAACAGTATCTTAGCGACTACCGATCTGATCGCCAGACAAGCTATTGATCTCCAACAAAGGAAAGAAGATTTAGAGCAACTCCATGAGGTAGTCTTTAGCGCCCGTCACCAAGCAGCCCTATGATTTGAAACCAAGCATAGCGCTACCATCAAAGATTACAACTTCCTGAGAGGAGCGCTAGTACTCATGCGCAACTCCAAAATTGAAACCTCATATAACAAGAAAATGCGCCCGCGCTATTTGGGACCTTTGGTAGTTATCTCTCGTAACCGTGGAGGCGCTTACGTGCTCTGTGAATTAGATGGTTCAGTACTGCATCGACCTGTTGCCGCCTTTTGCCTATTACCATATCTTGCCAGAGAACAGATTGACTTGCCGTTGGAAGCGCTAGATATCGACACCGCCAAGCTGAGAGAACTTGAAGAAACAGAATTATTGGACGATGATGATTTGCTGACTCTGGTTGAAGAAGAAGAAAATGATTAGAAAAGAATATATTGATAAGCTCCTTTTTCTATTACTTACCTTACTTATCTTTCTTGCCGATACTTACTGTACTATATCCAACAGACATTTCCTTACATAGTCAAGTCGCAGCGCTAGCGTGTCGCCAATGCTTAGCGCACTGTGCAACTCTTGCCAAGGGTTTTTCGCTATGATGATTTACTGAGTGTTTCCCTTTTTCCTCAAAAATTTGTCTAAGTCCCTCACCTACAACTCCTCTTGCTAAAAACCTACCTTAGAATACTTGCCGCTTGCTTTCTTTTTGCTTTACTTTCTTTGCGCTAACTCAGATTATGAGACTTATCTGTTCACTTGGCAAGGAGGCGGTAAAAATATATTTACAAGGATGGGCAGTATCAAAAAGCTATACAATAAGCGGCCTATCTATGCTAAGGTCCGCTCAATCACTATCTTCATCCATCGGCAGAGAATCATCCGATACCAGCAAAGAGGAGTCGTGCAGAGGCAGGAGATCGCCTGGCAAGATGTTGTTGGCGGTTTGCCAATCCATAGCGGCTTGGCAATCGTCCTGGTAGTTGCAAAGGATGCAAAGGCTACGACCCAAATTGGAGTAACGCAACCTCAGCGCCATCAGTTGACCTCAGACTCGTTCCTGCTCCCAACTCATTGTCGCCTCCATCGTTGCTGCCCTCCTGGAATAGCGCTCCAACATGTCGCGAGGATTGAGTGCTACGACCGGGTAAACAAGGTCCTGCCCCAGCCACTGGAAAGCGTCGCCAGTCACCGTCGGTTCTGGTTGAGGGGTCCAGGCAGGATTGATCCTGGCGATCACAGGGCGCCTTGGTTCCAGCCCGGCAACGTCCTCAGGGTCTGACACTTCCCAGGGGGCAACGTTACCGTAGGCAGGCAGCCACCACCACTCAGGCTCCTCCCGGGCAACTCCTGCCGCTCCCTCCCCTTCTCCCGCTGCCACCTCCTTTGCCACTACCTCCTCGCCACCGTCCCGTTGTGTTGCCAAGGTCTCTTCTTCACCCTTGGCATCCTCATCCCCTCCCGTTGCCGCCCATCTGCCTTCTCCTCCCCCATCTCAACATCTGCGGGAGCATCTTCCCGCTCCTCTGGAGGCGCCGAGTCGCCAACCGCTTCCCACTCTCCTACCTCCTGCTCCTCGCCAAGAGACCTCGCCGCCAAATGGATGGGCAACAAGAGGCCACTTGGGCCTGCCTCAGGATCTTGGGGAGGCAGGCGACTCACCACTAAGGCCTTCTCCAAGTCCTCCATCTCGGTGTCTTGAGGAGCTGGCAAGGGGGAAGGCGACGACACTACCTGAGGTTGCTCTGCTTTGCCCTTCCCTTTGCTGGGGGAAGGGGCTTGTTGTTTTTCTGGGACCGAAGTCCCTTGGTGCTTGCCGGCGCCTCGATTGCCGACTGTTTCCGTCCCATCTCCTTGGCGTGTCGGCAACGCCAAGGAGGCATGACCAATAACTGCCATACCACCGGCAGCGACCTTCTTCTTCTGCTCCTCCACAAACTCCCTAGCCCTCCTTACCAAGATAGCGCAAGAGAATGTTTTCTCAACAAGGGCATCTGGTGTGCCGCCACGCTCGCCACTTTTGGCCCCATCGATAGTACAGGCGCGCTTGAGAGCGCCACAACAATAGCACGGCTGGGCCCCAGTCGGGAACTAACAGCCTTCTGGGTCGTTGTCGGCCCAGCACTTGTCACACTAGCACTACAAGTCAGCAAGAGACTAAAGGAGACAGAAAAAGTCACTTACCGCTCCCCGTGCCTCCTTAAACGCCTGCTGAGTTGCCAGGGAAACAGTCTTCTTCTCCTTCATCTCCTCCATTACGACCCTGGCCTCCTGCCCCTTGTCAAGGACGGCCTCCTCCCGACACGGCAAAAGCAAACCTCTCAGTTCCTTGTCGTCAAAGGAACTTTGTGTTGGCACCTACAGAAACTTAGTAATTCCAGTCCAAAAAGAAAGTACCACTCACTGCATATTGAGGAGCCACCTTGCGACTCTGTGAATGTTGTTAGCGACCGTCGGCAACGGCAAGCAAAATCAGCACTTACCTTGCGTTTGGAAGCACCTGCCGGCTTCCTCGGCAAGCCCAACTTGCTAGCCGGCAACACTGGGCTCAAAGTGCTGCCAGCGCGACCTACCTTGCTGGACTCTCCAGTCTCCTGCCTCTTAGCGGCAGGTGCCTTCCCCGCAGCAACTTCCTCCATCTCTGCTGCCAACGCTGCCACCCTCTCTCGCTCCTCTAGCACCCTGGTAATCTCGTGGGCGTCTTGAGAAACCTCCTCTTGTCTTGCCGCGATCTCTTCCTCCACTTGCATGCGCGCTAGAGGCGCCAACACCTCTTGTTTACTGTGGGGGGACAAATCAGACCAAAGCTAAGTTAAAAGAATGGGTTAGGAATACTCACTCTGCCACAGGTGCGCTTACCGTCATCGGCAAGGCACCAGACAGAATATCCTCCAACTCGTCCTCAATCGTTGGGATGGGAGGAGGTGCCTGGCAACTCGATCAGCTACCGACATGGCAAGAACTGAAGGTACTTACAAAACAAGCAAAAGGCGCTAGCCACTCTGTGCCACGATGATCCAGGTACCGTGACCGGCACCACTCCCGAACCTTGATTTTGCGATCCCACCCCACGCCAAGAACGCGCACCTCTAGCCACCGCTCGTATAACTTCATCACGGCAACGACCAAATTTATAGGCGCGTCTGCACCAACGCCATCGATCTGCTTGAGGAAATTGTTCGCCTTTTCGATATAGGCCGAGGCTGCGTCTTGAGCCTCACGGGATGGGACAGGGGGCGGAGTTGGAATGCAGAAAGACATTTTATTTTAATAGAGCACCAGATAAAAGATGGGGAGGAGAGGTGAAGTCCAAACTTATGCGCCAGGACTATAAACCAAATCCCAAGAACGCACGGACCACTTGTCACAAAAGCAGTAACGGTAGCCTTATTTGGTGACTGAGGACAGTCAATTTTTCAGTTGGGGGGGAGATAATAGGACCCCATACAGGATCAGCACATCAACGGCAGGCGACGGCAACGAGGCACCGACTCAGGATACCTTAGCGTGCGCTAATTAACCAATTTTGGCAATATTTGACGGCCACGCATGGCAAGAAGCAGATCCGATCAATGATAGCGCCGACGGCAGCAAGAATGACAACTGACAGATGGCATCCATCACTAATGATAGTGCTTAGCGAGAAGATTGATGATCTATCAAAAACTGATGGACAGCTTGGCATTTGACCTTGGCGTCTGACATCGCTTAGCCTTTTGGACAGACAGAAGGGTGATGGACTGATGGTTTAGCATCGCGATCTGCCACCTGGCACCGCTAAGGGTCTTGAATGGACGGCAGAAATCTGAAACCATTGGAGCTACCCCTATGAAATTTTCCAGTTTACCGCACTTTGGCAATGGTTGGTCACTGGCAACGGTGAACTCATTGTAGTATAAAAAGTACTTACCAATTTGTACATACCAATCGAACAATAGACCAGAGTTTCCTGCTCCCACTTCTTCAGTCTCCCTTACGATCAAGACTTCATTTACGGTCAGCAACGTTGAACTCATCGGCAGTTGCAGACTCTCGTTAACGCTCGACACACTTGCGCCTTGCAGCTATGGCAGGCATTATCGACGCTTAGACTCCGCTAAGCTTACTGTGCTCTTGCTATTCACATTGCCGTGTTCACTTACCGCTTCTTTCATAGACGCTTTACCTTAGCGCTTTGCACTTGCCGACCCCTTACCGACTTTTTCTTATTTTCATAGGCGCGTTCTCTGGGACCTGCCCGGGACTCCTCACATCACTTATAGTGCGCCCAACGTAAGCTTTTGGTACGGTAACACTATAGTTATATTTGTTAATGACCAAACTTTGGGCGTCATCAACATCAGTCTGTTCGATTTATGGATTCACGTGAGTCAAAGCGAAATGTTTCTGCATGAACCTATATGGAAAACCTGATGCGTCACTCGTACACCGATGGGATGACCTACGATACACAAAATTGATAAACCAACCAATATGTTGAGTTATCATTAAAATATATATAGTCAGCGCGAACTCACTACTTTACACGACAAATGTACGCTGTCGATGTGTCCTCCCAATATATATTCATATACATTTACACTTGTTATTCTACTCATATAACATCATGTCCACACTGTCCATCGCTAGTATTCAGTGTTGGCGACCCTGCACTTCCGCTACGTCATCGAGCGGCAGACGGATGAGGGAGATAGTGGACGTTGCGTTGTCTACAGTATCCAGTCGGTACTTCAATGTATTGACACGGGCAAATGTTACCAATCTGGTGTTCTGGTGAGTTTTTAAGTACATTTTAGCATGTATAGGCAGTTTTCTAAGGTCGGCTTTATATATTACTACTAGCTCTTATGCTCATAGAGACCATAACGCGTGACATCTCATGTTAAAGGGATTCGACCAAGAAAGTCATCTTGTTGCAGCTTTTCATTTATACCTGAGCGACGATGAGCAACAATTGGATGAAGCATATACTTATTCGTATTCCGGAGCATTGTGTAGCTGGACAGCTCAGGGCATAACAGTAACGCACATCGTTCCGACTAGCATAACTCGTCATCACATTTTCAACACATCCTCGAGAGAAATAGTGAGTATTCCGTCTTCTGGTATTTCATAGTCTCATTTTGTTAGTGGGGGCACATTATAGACCTCACATGAGCGGAACGTATGTATTACATATGTATCTTCTATGTGAGTAAGTTTAATTCTAACGCTTACCGTGTCTTATAAGTTTCACAGATAATTTAATTGTATTATCAACGCACTGTGTTTCACGGTTTATTGCAGTAACTACACACTGTATTCGTCTATCTACGTACATGTATATATATCGTATTTAAACTTAGGAATATGTAATATAACAATAAATACTATATATAAATAATTAAGTAACTTAATAATTATTTGATAATTAATAATGAATTAATCATTAATTAACAAATTAATAATTAATTGGTAATTAATAATTAATACATATTATGTAAGTGTTCAGTTGGACGGCCTGTTTACTTAGATACCTCTCCTCTGCAGTTAGCGTGAATGCTGACGTGATAGCGCCGAACTGGTCATGCAATTGCGCGACCTACGTGTATTGGTGTCAGAGGCAAAAGCTATCAGCTGACTACTACTTATTTACAGGACGAGGAGGAAGGGTTGACGAATAAATGAGTAAAATAAACTAATGAAGTATACTAGAGTTAAAACACGCGTGCAAGCGCCTTAATAGGTCAGCAGATTTTCTGGTGGAACATTTTTCTGGATCCAGCGGTTTCTTATGGCATACTTTATATAACGTGACTTGATAGATCTACAGCAATCTCCATGCACCTCGTGAGCAGTTTGGTTGTCAGCATCCCGCTCTCATGGAGTCACTGAAACAGGCGCTGCTGACATTCAAAGTGCTAGGTACGTCTTCTCCCAACCGCGACCATATGCTTTAAAAAGATCATATAGTCTCACTAATGGATCATATGAAACCAGAACCAAATGCGGGTAAAGTCGTCATATAGTTGAAGGCTCTACGTGTCTCTTAGGACTAGGCAAAACCGAAAGGCCCTGTTTCGTTATTCTGCTATATATCAATGAATCGAAGTCACCGTTTCTGTTTGTTGCCTCTCCAACATCATTCCACAAGTTAGTCTCTACTAGGTGTTGGCAAAATATGATGATAAAGCAATCTAAATGTGGCCAGGGATGCAAAAGTCTGCCTGCCTTCCTTTGCCAACAAATAGTCCCTTACCAAACAATCTACACGTCTCAGGCAGTACCTTTGTTCATCCGCGCATAAATCTTGGGTATAGCCAGGACCGTTATCTTGGTATTAACTATATGCCAGAGCTTGTAGAGGTCGCTGCTTCGCATTATCCCAACCATACCGTCACCGTTGGTACTCATACTGATGAAGATTCATTTTACAACATTGCGTTCGAGTAGCTCCAGGCAACAGCCAAATATGTGTCATAATGGTTGGTCGTTAGCGAATGCGCTACAAGTCGTGCACGCCGTGATTAAACGCCTGAAGCGATATCGGTACGTGTATGTATACCGCAGCATGGCCACTCATTGAAACCTTTTTTTTTTTTTTTTTTTGTGTATATGTTTCTTTTTATGTTTTCTTTTTATTTATTATTTGTTTCTTTATTTATTTTTATCTTTGTGATTCGAATAATTTTATTATTATTTTTATGTTTTCTTTTTATTTATTATTTGTTTCTTTATTTATTTTTATCTTTGTGATTCGAATAATTTTATTATTATTATTATTATAACATTTTTAGGTCGTACAGCAAAGCCTTCGTCCGCGTGTGGACGCTCCAAGGACAATGAAGGGGCAAGCGTTCGTTTGAAGCAAACAAGAGATGCAGGCAGGTATTTGTAATAAATTGGTACGTCGGACTTATTGATTGTACTTCGAACTATTTTATTTCGATTTTAGGACGAGCAGCAAAGCCTCTAGCTGCGTGCAGATGCTCCAAAGACGACGTGGGGGTTAACGTTGGCTGTTTAAAGCCAGCAGGAGCCACGCTTATGCGTATATGTTACTGTCATGCGTGTATTCGATGTGTCACGGTGTCCTGGACATTGCTCAACCTGAGCACTGCTTTGAACGTCCATTCCCATCTTATAATGTCCATGATTTGCTTGTCAAGTTCCGAACAATCATCCTACGTGGTTTCCTGACCTATTGACGGCGATTCATCATATAAAATCAGAAAAAGGGAAAGCAGAAGAACCAGTGTGGTTCAGGGCATCAAGTACGTAGTTTTTGCCTCTTTTTTTTGGCTCTGTTAAACTCACAGATGACCAGATATGCGCACGCATATGTTATTCGAGCATTTGAGTGCATCAAAGGGGTTACAGGGAGGGTCAAGGAACTAAATGGTAACAAGGAACAGGTGAGTTGCCAGTTTTCGACGTAATTTGTCTAATAACACCCCTTTACAGGCCATGAATGCGAAGCCACGTCGTACAGGGATGTACTTATTATTGTACGGCGGTCGTGTTGACGCCAACACGTTCTACGCATACAGGGACGTTGTTGACAACTGAATGTTTTTTTTTTTTGAAACATTTATGCCTTTTTTTGTTTTCTTTTTTTTTATGTTATGATTATGGATACTGTTATATACAATTCAAACATTGAATATTATACATACGTTGCCGGTATTTCTCCCTTCTGCGCTACCATGTCACGCCGCACTGGCAAGTCACACTAACATGGTCACATTGACACTGCCACGTCACGTATTCAACACCCTATGCTGTAGGCCTCGGTCTCGTCGACGTTTTGATCAAATTTGGCAGATATATCTCAGTCACGCCGTGCTAGCAACGGCCCATACAAGCAAGTCTTATATATCACTATTATGTCAAGCATCTCATGAATCACTACTATCCTATGCTCTCTCTCATACACAGTCTCATCATCTATCTTATACCTCATTTTCTGGCAGTAAACTGTCACACAGACTCTCATTGCAAATAACTGCTAAGACTTTTGTTGCTGCAAGCCCAGATACTGTAAGGGCGACCTCTAGAGGCTGTGGCTCAGTCACACAGCTGGCAGAGGGAGATCCAAAGTGTATTAGAATATATACTGACAATATCAAGGTAGCTACTCACCTGGCAGAGGGAGATCCAAAGAGAACAAGTCTGGGGATTCCCTATGCCAGGTTGGACGCTTCTGGGGCCTCTGAAGCGTGGGAAACAACTGTACAGTACAACAAAACCTTAAAAACTCGAAAATTGACTAACCAAACAAGTGTGCAAACAAGGGAGGAAAACTCCGGACTTTAGAAGTCAGAAAGGCAAACTCCAGCTTATCTAAGCAGCCTGGAGCGGTGCTGAAGGGCCCACACTTGTCTGAGTGATAGCTAAAGAACCAGAGCACCTCAAAGGTTGAGAATAGTACCAACAGATAGTGTTGAAGAAGTAGTAACAGCAAAATGAGAGAATGGTAGAAGAAATAAGGAAGTGAATGAAAGGAGAGTGAAGAAATAAGGAGTGAAAGAAGAAAGGAATGAGGGGTCCCCTGACAGATACAGACCCTGATCTATGGAGAATGACAATGCTACAGAGCCAAATCTTGGAATACCTGCAATAAAGGAAGCACTATATGTGCAGATGGCTTATTTAAAGACAGATTTAGAAAATGTCTTTGGAAAATTAAGCTGAGAACATGCTTCTTGAGACCTCACTGCAATGTTAAATATTCTTGCTGTTGCAAACACACTTCTAGAGGATCTAGTGTCTGTCAGAACTCTTCAAAGTGCTAGAAAATGTCTTGGAATCAATCTCAGGATCTATATAATTCAACAGCCTATTTGTCTGAGCTGCTAGAAGCACTTTGTGCTAGCTCAATCCAAAAATCTTGATAGCCCTGCTTGCTCCAATCAAAATTGCACAAATACTCTTTATACTGAAAAAAATAGTATAAAGATAGCTATTACTTATTCATCTATGAGTATAAATCATTGAGAGGCTTTATTAAATGTTCTTGCATCCAGGATTTGTGACTTTGGTGGCTCAAAATAAAGTCCATATATCCAATCAGAATGCAGACTTTGAGTTCATTATAATGAACATATATGATAGTGACATATAGTATCAATCTAAAACAAAATCTGTTATGAAATTGGAAGCTTGAAAACTATTTATAATATTGTAGTACTTAGTTGCAAGTAGTACTAATAGTTCTCAGGCTTTTTTAAAGTCTTAAAAAGTTTCCTCTAATCCACACTGATGCTTGATGATAAGATTGATGTATTGAGTGCTTCACAGAATATCAAATATTCTGCAATGCAAAAGAAGGTTTTTAATAAACTCTAGCCTAAATAGTTCACTCCCTAGGAACCACCAAGCCTTTGTCTACTAATAGACTTCTAATAAGAGGCATTCAATAAACTCTAGCCTATGTGATTCACTCTCTGGGAACTACTGAGCCTTTGCCTATTAAATGCCTGTCTATTTTCTACTAAACTTGGGCTATTTATACTGTTTTTCTGGTGCACAGACCACTATTTACACCTAACTCTTTGTTGTAAACTCCTCAGCCTCCAGAACATATTTGATAGTCCAATTTCTCTTTTGGGAAGCCTGTTTTGGTGCCACCAGTTCCACCATTCCTCCAGATAATTCTGATTGCCACTTCCCTATTTGCTTCAGCTCTATTTAGCACGATTCTATTCATAGATTCTTCTTTCTCCTTTTATTGCTTCTTTGCATTCCATGCTTCTTTTCCTTTCCCCTTTCAGTCATGTCAAATCAGGCATTGTCAGATCTGATCTTGATCTAAATTATCACAATTTGATCCTATTTTGTCATTTCTGCCAGCTCCCATGCTTCCCCTCCCCATTACAGTGGTTGGACTATTGTTGAGCTGATAGTTTGAGCTGGTCTCTGCCTGTTGTTCTGTACTTTTCTGTGTATTATTACAGTGGTTGGACTATTGTTGAGCTGATAGTTTGAGCTGGTCTCTGCCTGTTGTTCTGTACTTTTCTGTGTATTTATTAGGATGTTTTGAAGATATATTCTTGTTGAGACTGCTGCTAGGAGGCTTACAGTTTTTAGCCCATAATTAAATGTTTATTTTGACTTCTGGTACATGGTGTGTCTCTAACTGCTGGTACAGAATTGTATCAATGTCTTAGTGGCTGGCATGCTGATAGGACTCCACACAGGCTAGGTGCATTAACAGCAGGCTTAGCATCAGCTCCAGATACCTTGCTGTGCTTATTTCAAACTTAATGCACATGATTTATTCATTTTAGGCCTTACTCAATGGCCATGCATGGCAAGCAACAAATTCAATCAGTGATAGTGCTGGCAGCAGCTGAAATAACAGATAACATTATGCCATTAGCAAGCCTTGACAAATGGCATCAATCAATCAGCACATGGCATAGCTAGCTGATACAGAAATAATGCCATTTATTTATAATAGATAGCTTGGCATTTACCCTGGCATCTGATGTCTCTTGGCACCCTTCTCTTAGTCAGATGGACAGCTTTTTTGTTTCATTTTTCATTATTTAGTTTAATGCACAATATTTAATTATATTCCTTACAGTTTGCTGCTTTTTGGCAACTCTTAGCCACTTGGCAATGGTGAACTCATTTTTACTATGAATATTTATTATTATCACTAGTTACAAATAGAACAGAGTATCCTATTTACCTCTTAGTTTCCTTCATGGTTCAGATTTCTTTTGTGCTAACTAAGTTCATAGTCGCCAACTGTCTAAGCACCTTTAGCCTACTTGCTGCAGTTATGCTTATAGAACCTATATACTTCGCATTTATAGTAAGCAATATGCAGCTTAGTCATTGCTAAGCCTCTAGTTTTCTTGCTGCATCTGTTGCTGTATTTATTTTTAACCATATCTCCTTCTCATTTAAGCACATTTCATTATTAGTGCACTTCCCTTACCACACTTCTATTACCAATAATAGGCTTCTACTCAGGCTGAGCGCATCAAAGGATATTATGGGCTTACCAACATTTGATATACTGAAGACTCAAATGATCTTCTAGGACTCAGGATATCTCTGACTTTAATGTCCTGTTACAAGCCTTAGTTACCAGCTCTATCCAACATTTTCCAGTCCTTCAGCACATGCTATCTGTTAATATCAAGGAATTAGGAGGCCTAGGACCCATAGTACTAGCATAATAGTGAGAAAGTAACTCTGACCAAATCCTGATTACTTCCAGAAGAGATTAGCATTAGGTGCTGCCATTTGATGAGGCACCTCAATCAGAAGTCTAAAAGAATTAATGACAATGGCATAGGATATACTCAAACCTGATATGTGGACCTAATGTGTAGTGCCGGCATTAGCATTCATGGCATCTGTTGAAGATTTTCTGACCATACTCTGAAGTGGCCTAGCCAATCAGAATTATATTAAGAGTAAGCAGACTCATATAATTCTCAGTTGATTTAGAGTTGCTATTGGTTGCCATGAATTATAATGCTATTGGTTGCCATCATCCATGTGCTGCTGGTCGCCATTGATAGATCACTATTAAAGAGAACCATGAGGAAAGACATTAAATGGTAGCGCTGCAAATAGACTTAGCTTAGAAAATACAGTAGCACATAGTATAAAAGATAGCTACTTCACATATATATAACAATGAATTGTAACTCTTTGAGCACTCAGTTACACTTAACGTTTAAATTGCACTAGCTTGGCCTAACTTTGTCACCAAGTTGGATGCTAGTCTTGTCTATCTTGTCTTTGTTGTTTATAGTACCACTTACAGGCATATTACATTGCACTATTTATTTTCATTTATATATCTTTGCTTAAACTATGGTGCTTACTGTTTGCTAGATAGCATCCAAGACGCTATTATCTAACATATCATTTCATCATATTTGCTTGAACACATCAGAACTTTGTCAGGACTTCTCATAACTATGCATGTCAGATGCTGGAGATGGTGTTGTATTGTATAAATGTTCAGTGCACCCAACCACAATTGGTGTTATCACTGATCTTTACTAAAACTTGCTATTCAACTTATTTTCAACTTATTTTCTGGGACCTGTCTGAGACTTCTTCAACATTTAGTGTGTCCATGCATTTTGTACTGGTCAGTAGCCATAAACCATATCTGCTACTGATCACTTTTTGGGCATCATTAATACATGCTACCAAACTGTATACACATTGCTTTAGACTTCAACTTACATTAAATACTAACCGATTAGTGATCCATTGCATTTTTTTAGTGCTATCTAATTAGACTTCAGGTTTAGTGTGCTTACTAGATGCCTGCATTCAACAGGTCCTATTTATATTTCTATCAATAATTTTCTTTATAAACATTGTTATCTTTCTTTCAATGTTATCTGTCCTTCAATGATGCCTGGAGTCAAAGAGCTGACAGGAGAACAACTAAAAAACAGCATAGAGTCAATAGTTAATAAGTTCAAGCAGCTAAAGCAAGGTACGTCAACTAATTTTATGTATTTTTGAGCTTTTGATCAAATATTTGAAGGCATCAAGATAGAAATATATGATAAGGATTCTGCAATAGTCTATGCAGACTGTTTATATGACAATTGTAATATGCTGGCTGCACATAAATTCAATGAAACTGCTGGGCATACACATGATTATCATTCATATTTCTACTGTAATGCAAATGTCCTTAACATTAATTAATTGTCAGGTTATTATGGATATAAGTTGCTAGTGCTATATTATAGTATCTTTCTCTGCTAATCCATGAGCTGCAGCTACTGCAATAAAAGATAATTATCAGCTATTGATGTGAGCCTTCTGTTCAAAGGCTGCAGGTGCTGCAGAACAACAAACTATTCTTTGTGACCATAAAATTTGATGTGCTGCTTTCAATTCAATTCCTAGATGGCTGCTATTTTCTAAAACAGTACTTGATTTCATACACAATATTTGTCTTGATGCATGTGATATTTTGATGACTAAACAATTGGGTTGATCATGTTTGAAAATGTTGTTGCTCATTTTTTTAATGATATACTGTTTAAGGCTTATATGCTTTTTGGCTATAGTGGCAACAACTCTTCAAAGAAATGGTTTAAAAACATTATTAATAGCATACAGAGGACTAGTCATGTTACTCAATTGCCAAAAAATATAAGTTTTATTTACAGAATTATAGTTTCACTCTGCATTGATATTTTGATACAAGCTTAATGAAAATCAGTTACTCAAGAAGGCAGATGAATAGCATCATATGATTTCTATTGCTTCTGTTATTCTTTGGTGAGCTTAGCATGATGCCAATGACAATATTAGCCAGGGTCATCTACTAATTCCACCAACAGCTATCAATCTTTCACAGCACAACTAAAATTACAAAGGTATTTATAATGCTAGTTTAAAGCTTGCTCTTGGTGTGTGACTCCTTGAATCCTGCTCTATTTCAATGAATCAGGCTCAACTCAAACAAGATTATATCAATCAATTTAACTGCTCATTGAAGAGACTTGAAATTCATATGACAATTAATAACTATTTATCTACACACTATTCAAAGTTCATCAAACTTCTTGGGCCTGTCTATAGTTGGTGGCTATTTGCATTAAAATGCTTCAATGGAATGCTTGAAAAGGTGAAACATAATAGACATAATGGTGGCCATATAGAGCTCATACTGATGTGGAACTGGGTAATGACACACTTACTCTATGAATATCTTATTTTGCTCTCTAACAACATATCAGAAATTAAAAAAAAACTATGTCAAATCAATTATCTGCCAAAGATATGATGACTGAACTTGCTATTTCTCATGCCAAAGCATCATCAAACAATCATGTCTTGCTTCTACAGTGTCTTGGAAGACAAATCAATATCTCAACTATTCTTCTCAATAGCTCTTCATATTCTCTTTTCCTTTGTTATTTACAAGACCTCTGGCCAGATCTTGATATTATTAGTGATACTTCAATGAATGATGCAATACTATTTTATCAAAGTCAAGCATGCTGGTCTTTGCCTTATGTGCAGAAGGATGGCATTTATTATAGTTCACTTCAAAATAATGCAACAAAGGCTAATTTTATTGCTTTCATATTGGACAATCATGACCAGCATACCTGTTGAAATTATATCAATTCTCACTATTAAAATAGTTAACAAGCCTCCCCATATCTGTGCAATAGTCTGTCAAATATGTTGTGATCATCAAATGCCTCTATTTCTCTGGAATCTCTAATAAGCTTGATTTTTATACAGTACAACAGCTTTATTGAATTTTTATTAGCACAACTGTTCTTGGCATTTATACAATATATACAAATAAATTTGACTTCCCAGAGGTCATCAATGTCTCACAGATTAACAGCCTTCTTGCCAGAGTCCCCATTTGCTCAGAAGTTACCAAATAGAACTTATGAGTGCTTATTTCTCTTGACTAAGTATACATTTCATAATGAATATTTCAGGCGATGCGGTGAAGGCCGGTGACGAAATTAAGAAGCAAGCCCTCGGAGCTATTAAATCCGTCCTCTGGTTCAATACGAGGTTCAGGGCCACAGCAAATGCAGCACTCTCCAAGAGTAACGTCTCTGGCACAACTGACGAGAGGACCCTAAAAGCGACGGAATCTTTCAACCTCACATTCATCAAATCCAACGACACGAGAGGCGATCCTGCCCCAATCTGGCAGCTCACTGGCAAGCCCCTGTCCACGAATGCAGACCTGCATAAGGCCATAATCAAAGCCATCCAAGCACCAAAGTACTGGCTCAACACGCACCTACTAGAGGTTGGGAAACGCTTAGTAGAGTGCGTATGGTGTAAGGCCGATACCCACCCAGCGCACGCATGCCCCCTCCCCACTACTCTTGACTGGGCTGGGCCCAAGCCGAGCACAACCTCCAAGAATGGCAGCCACATCCCACAATCAGACGGCCACCCAAAAGACAACCGTGGCCCCCGTGGTGGAGGGCCTACTGGAAGGGGTGGAAGAGGAAGAGGACGTGGCAGAGGTCTCAACGGTGGTCCTGCATCCCAACGGGGATGGACATGTGTCACGTATCGCCCCTAGTATCATGTAGTTGTAAAGAGCCAGCCTCTATGAGGCAAAAAATATATATGTGTTGCCTTGGATGTACAAGCAATACATAACATCTAAGACCCAGACTGGGTGCGGGGTTGGGCCCGCAAGTCGGGGTAGACCACAGGCCAAGCTGTGCTCCCCGCAACACCTGAAGCTATAAGGAGGTAGGTTGGAGTGGAGGGTGAATAAATAAATAATTAGATTCTCTGGCTGTTGACATAGCCAGTCCAGGTAGGTAAACCCTCAGAGGCCACCCCCCCCACCCGGGGACCCTGCCCAAGAGGGATCGCCAAACCCAGGAAATGCCTCGCAAGCATTGCCTGAGGACAACATAAATATGTCTGCGACGAACAACTCACAGGAAACATCTACTCACGTCTTTTTAGGTCATCAGGTTACAGGCTCGAACCCCTGCCCTTCCAGAGGAAGGAGAGCCCAACCCGCCGGCGACCGAACAAATGAAGGAAGGGCAGAGGTAGGTGGCAGACAAGTGTCACGTAGCCAATGTGAGCTCCGTGACGTACGAAGGACTGTCGACTCAACGGGCGATGAGCAATGGCACGACACAATGGAGGCAGACAGCCCACCATCTCCCCTGGCATCTAACAGACACCAGGAAGGAAATTGGCGAAGACAAAGTCTTTGTGCGATAAATAGGAGCGAGACCCTCCCTCCAGAGCAGACTGCTCAACCTCTGCAGACAGCAGAAGGCCCGCAGACAGCAGTGCAAGATGGAGAAGTCTATAATCCACTCAACCCTGAACACCCACAGCAGGTGCAGGGGAGACTGTCACACGCATACCCAACGCAAACGTGCCGTCTGAACACAAAGGCCTCATTACGAGTCGCCTCAGTAAACATAAGAGGGTACATGGAACCTGGGGGTCAGTTCACAAAGTGGAACCATATAAACCAACTTGTCAGAGACAAGAAAATTGGCATACTAGCAATCCAAGAGACTCATCTGACCAAAGAAAGGAGAGCAGACGTAGAAAACCTCTTTGGAAAAAGACTGCGGATCCTAAACTCAGAGGATCCAGAATCCCCCACTCGGAGAGGAGGAGTGGCCTTCATACTAAACAAGAACCTTGTCAACGTGGATAACATAGAATTCACGGAGATAGTGCCAGGCAGAGCAGCTCTAATGAGAACGATTTGGCACAAGAATGAAACAGTTATGTTACTTGCCATCTATGCCCCCAATGTGACCCAAACGGATGCAGAGGAAAACATGGCTTTCTGGGCCAGAATTCGGGACTACCTAGCAGATAAGCCAGAGATCAGAGTTGATGTGGTCCTGGGGGATTTCAACATGGTTGAGGAGACCATAGACCGACTCCCTGCTAGGTCTGATCCCACCACGGCCGTCAAAGCACTCAACGATCTCAAACAATCCCTGAGAATTTCTGATGGGTGGAGAAGAACGTACCCAAACAGAAAGAGTTACACCTTCCTACAAGAAGCAACGAGCGCACAGTCCAGGCTCAACCGTATATATGTGTCAGAAGAGATTTTCAGAACAGCCAGGGAGTGGAAAATAGACACTCACGGGATACCAGGCTCGGACCATGACCTAGTCATGGTCCAAATTGCCCATGAGGAGGCCCTACAAATTGGCAAAGGCAGGTGGTTGATACCTGCCCACATATTAAAGAACAAGAAGTTCAAACAATTTGCCCACGCCACTGGAAGGTCTGCCTTCAAAAAAATCAGGCACCTGAACAACGTTTCAATGGCAGAGGTGAACCCACAATCAATATACTCAGAATGGAAAAGGGACCTAATGAAAGAAGCCCGTAATCGTGAAAAGTTGATAATGCCACGCTACGAGAGGCAGCTTAGAGAGATGAAGGCCATGCTGAATGGTGAACTCATGGCGACTAGGCTGTCGGAAGAGGAAAGATCAATATCAACAGTGAAGATGAAATCGGAAATCAGGGTCTGGGAGGGAAAGAAACATCGTTTCATCAGAGCCCAGACAAAAATACAAAACAGGCTAGAGGGCGAAACAATATGTCGCTACTGGACTCAGGCAAACAGGATCACAAAACCAAGAGACCTTATATACGCCCTGAAAAAACCGTCGTCGGAGGGTCAGCTTGTCTCAGCAGGAAACGATTATGAAAAAAACTCAAACAAAATGGCGGAACTGGCAAAGAACTACCATGATAACCTGCAACGTGAAATTCCAACCTCAGATGAGATGCACCGCCTACAGAAAATGACCCAAGTTTTGGGATGCATCAATACGAAGACCACAGATGCGCAGAAAGACGCACTGGCAGCACAAATAACGAGAGAGGAGGTCTTAAAGGCACTGTCTAAATCGGAGAATAACTCAGCTGCAGGTCTTGATGGGGTAACCTACAAACTAATCAAATCCCTGAATGCACGGCATGCCAAGGACACGAAGACAAGTAGCCCCACCTTTGATGTTGTTGGGCTAATAACCGAGGCCTTCAAGGACATACAACTGCATGGAGTGGATCCAAACTCTGGCTTTGCAGAAGGGTGGATGTGTCCACTCTACAAAAAAAATGATAAGACAGAAGTGGCAAACTACAGGCCAATCACTTGCGTGAATGTGGACTACAAGCTACTGACAAAAGTCCTTGCCAACCGCCTTGCGGCAATGGCTCCCGATCTAATCCACGAGAGCCAGGCAGGTTTCATCCCAGGCCGACGTATATCTGACCAAACGAAGCTGATAAGGCTGATGATGAAATATGCGGAGGAATCTGGCCAGAACAGCCTTATTGTTGCGCTGGACCAGGAAAAGGCATATGACAAGATTGACCACTCATATTTGTGGAAAACACTGGAGAGATTTGAGATACCGGAGTCCTTCATTGGAATTATTAAATCGCTGTACAACAATGCTGAGTCAAGGGTAATGATAAACGGCTACCTGAGCACTCCATGGAGGATCACGAGAGGTGTAAGGCAAGAAGACCCCCTCTCCTGCCTATTGTTTGACCTGGCCATAGAGTCCCTAGCAGCCTCGATACACAGCTTGAACCTAGAGGGCTTCAAGATACCAGGAAAGGAGGACAGATTGATAGCATCTCTCTTTGCCAATGATACAACAGTGTTTCTATCGGAGAATAATGACTTAGGAGCCCTACAGGCCCTCTTAGATGACTGGTGCTTAGCATCATCAGCAAAGTTCAACATCAAAAAGACTGAGATAATACCAATAGGGATAAAAACCTTCAGGGAAAGGGTTCAGGGGTCACGAAAGATGCAGCCCGACCAAGATAGAATCCCTGACAACATACACATTGTAAGAGAGGGCGAAGCCATCCGAATCCTTGGTGCTTGGTACGGCCACGATTTTGAAGTAAAAGCCCCTTGAAATACAATGATTAGTAAGATAACACAGACCCTAGAGCAATGGGAGAAGAGTAACCCATTGCTAGAGGGCAGGAAACTCATAGTCCAGATGATAGTAGGAGGGATGACCCAATACCTAGCACAGGTTCAGGGCATGCCAAAAGAAATAGAAAAGAGACTGACAAGAATGATCCGACAGTACATATGGGATGAGAAGAGAAGCCCCGTGAACGAAATCACTGTGTGCGCCCCCATAAACGAAGGGGGAAGGGCTCTGTTGAACATAAAAGCAAGGAATGAGGCAATTGCAGTTATGTGGCTAAAGCAATATCTAAACCTGAGCCCTGACCGCCCGCTCTGGGCCTATGTTGCAGATGCCCTGATAGCGAGGAATGTTCCCTCCTCGGAGCAAAATGTTAACCCCTCTGTGAGAATCAACTCCTTCCTACAATTGTGGAAACTGTTCACCAGTAAAAAGGCAGGGATGTGCGAAGATATCCTGGAGCTGCTCAGGGTAGCCAAAGCCTATGGAGTGAGACCGGAAGGCATTGCCTTCGAAAGAAAAATCCTGAGGGAAAGGCCGATCTGGTACCATAGCAATGCAGATAAGAAAATCCGCTATATGAATAACGGCCTGAGCCTATGCTTGAGAGATTGTCACAATATCCACATGGTCGGCGATGCAGAAAGGGTAGCAAACATGCTGACAGACCCGCTCCACCGCTCCACAGATGAGTGTGAATGTACAAGCTGCATGGATATGGAGCTAGCTACAGGATGCATGACCCTCCATAGCTGTGTCCAATGATCTAAAGCTCTTCTAAACACTCTGCCCCCCAAGTGGGATCCCAGAAGCCCCATCCCAGATCCACCTCCAACGATCCCTGGGGAGGAGGATGACGAAGGCGAAGAGATAGAGGATGGGTGGACTGTGTTCCAGGGTAAAATGATAACTTCTGGCCCTCTGTCAGAAATCTTCAGAATCTTTACAGAAGGTCCAACAGACGAGAACCTACCCCAACTAGAAATGCTGCCGGAATCCAGGGTGAACTACCAGCTGGCAACAGACGGCTCCTGCACGAACAACGGCACGGAAGACGCACGTGCTGGAGCCGGTGTTTTCTACGAGGAAGGAGACGAGGGGAACTTAAGTGTCCGTGTCCCAGACAACCTGCCACAGTCAAATCAAACAGGTGAACTCCTAGCCTTTAAGGAAGCCATAGAGCATGCCCCCCAAGATGGGAACCTCTACGTTGAACTAGACTCACAATACGTAATAAATGCAGTCACAAAACATCTTAAAAGAAACGAGGACGAAGGTTACTTGAACACTGCAAACCCAGCATTAATTAAACTGGCAGTGGAAAGAGCGTGGAAGAGGCGCACCAAGACCAAGCTAAAATGGGTCAAAGGTCACAGTGGCCAGGTAAGGAATGAAGGAGCAGATAAGCTAGCAAGCAGAGCAATAACTAAACCGCAGGAAGAGCTAAACCTCTCCCTGGACCCACGCCTCCAAGCATCCAGAGCGAAACTAAACACAATGACGAAAGCCCTGGCCTATAAAACCATAAATGCAAAGCTTAGAGCAGCAGGAGGCGTCACCAGAATGCGTACAGAAACCAACCTGCTGCACACCAAGGACTGTGCAGAGGAGATTTTTGGATCACGCCCTGCAACAGACAAATTCTGGAAAAAGATTAGACATAAAGACTTCTCTAGACAAGCACGATACTTCCTGTGGATGACTGCCCACAATGTGTACATGGTGGGGTCCCAGTGGCTACGGCCTTCTTTCAACCAGGAACAGCAGAACAGAGCATGCTGTACACATTGCCACACCATTGAGTCCATGAACCACATACTGACGGAGTGCGAGTCCCCGGGGCAAAGGGAAGTCTGGCTGGCGGCAAAATCCCTCTGGAAGAGAAAGTACAAGGGAGAATGGTACCAACCGCTGTTAGGAACCATCCTAGCAGCCCCCCTCGCTGATTTCCGAGATGACAAAGGGAAGGAAATCCCTGGGAAGGCTAGGCTCTATAGAATACCGATGGTTGAAGCGGCACATCTAATATGGAAACTGAGATGCAAAAGAGTGATCGCAAACAATAACCTTCCTTACACAGAGGCGGAGATCCTTAATAGATGGAAGAGTTGCTTAGACAAAAGATTTCAATTAGACCAGAACCTAACCAACCCCAAGTACGGTAAAAAGGCACTACGAAAGAAAATGGTCATCATGACCTGGAGAGGCCTGTTAAGGAAAGAGAAGAAACTGCCAGGAGACTGGACAGAGGTTGCCGGGGTTTTAGTGGGTATGGAACCCACCCATGGCCAGAGGGAAGATGAAGAGGGGGTTGGATGAAGGGAAGGTGAGCGAGGGAGGCCATGGGTAGGGAGGACCCCAAGTCCCACATGTCGTGCGTAAGGCATTTCCCTGGAGGTGTATAAGAACGAACAATGCGGGGTTTTGAACCCTCCGCGGAGACGAAATTAGCATCGGTCATGGTACCACCCCAAACGCTACACCAAAAAAAAAAAAAAAAAAAAAAAAAAGTATACATTTCATTAAATTTTTGTATGATACTTGATTTAATAACAAATAGACAAGGATTGAGCTTGAGGATTATCTATATGATGATGATGAATAATCTTTAAAGGTCTGTCTATTATTTACTCATCAATTAGTAACTCCACCTCATCATTGTCATTGTTACTGTCAAGTTATCTGAGGTTTTCTTACCTCTATATTTTGCCCTCTTCATCTTCTTAGCATTATCTGTAACCAACTTATGTTTCTTCTCTGCTGTGTTTGCTTTTTTTGCTTTTTTAATCTGCACTTATCTCATTGCAGCCTCCTCAGAATCTTTACATCACTTCATGCCTTTTTATTATCTACAATGCAAGTCTCATCATCAAAATTGATGTTCTTTTCTTTGGCTAACTATGTTTCATCAATCATCCAGCACCTTGCTTTATTCTCAATCTTGTTAGACTTCTTTGGAGGTACATCAATTGAGTCACCATGAATACAAGTCACATAATGCTTAGACTTCTCAGGATCTGAAGCAGCATCAATAGCTGCAAGAAGCTCAATCAGCTATGTGAAACTCTCTCAGTATGTTTTTATTACATTAATTATATAGAAATAGATTTCTTACTTCTTTACTACAATAAAGTGGTGCACAAAAAACAAAGCACCCTGTTTTATTTCCAGACTCATCAAGTTCATTTTCACCATCAGACATTAACTTTGCACTGAAGGCCACATCATATTTCATGTCTAAATATTTGAATTCAGCTAGTAAGTTCTGGTGCTTTCACTTTCAAACTTCAAGCTTCTAAAAAAAATTAGTCTTTAGATCTTTGAATGACTAACACATGAACAACTTGTCAATGTAGCTCTAAAAGCACACTTCTTCTTGCTCTCTACTGCTTTCACTGCTATATCATTATTCTCCAGCCTCATTCTATTTTCTGATCCTGCCTCCTCTTCAATTATTTGGATCTATTTATTACATGAGTCCAAAAATCCCTCTTCCCTCAATTGCTTCTGAATACTCCAAAATCTATCACAGACACATTGCTGATGGTCTTTATCACTGATATATTTTAGTGCAGAAGCAGCTGCTGGCACAATGTTTGCTCTATGCCTTTGCATATATGCTATTATCAATCAGATTGCATAGTAATTATCTGGATGGTTCTATGGCTCATCCTATTGAAAACAAATGACTAGATTGTCTGTTTCAACAATTTGAGGCCAAGTAGATGTGTTGTTGCTGTTAGGATATCAAGGTATATTCTTTGACAACATCTTCTTTGACTCAAAGCTGATGAGAGAATGCATATCTTGTCAGTTTCTGATATGCAGGCCATCAGCATTTTTGTCAGTCTTCTATTATATATGTCACACACTTTCATATTGATATCTTTGTAAGCTGCTTCACTTGATTTAGCTTTCTTTACTTCTGATTTTAGCAGGGCATCATCATGATCAGATTCATCCAAGCTTTTATCTGATATTGTACTTAGATTTTCATTCTGAATATCATCAAGATTTTTCTGTAGGACCTCCACTTTCTTTCAAAGATTCTTGTTCTCTACAATGGCCTTTATAAGCTGTTTTCTCTGGTTTTTGATGGTTTTCTTTAGTCCTTCTAGCTCTTTCATTGTTGTTTTTGTAGTCTCTTGCCATGTGCAGCCCATCTTTGTATTCTTCACAAAAGCCTCAATGATCTTCAATCACTCTTTCACACCATTCAAACCACCTAAAATTTTGGAGAGTTTGACTTTCTTTATTGGCTCAGTAGCAGAAAACATGGTATTTAAGTTTGAGAAAGCAGAGATGTTGTTATCAATGATTTGATGTGGTGGCAGTTAGTAAGATCTAGAAAAGTAATGTGTACTTGTATTTGCCAAGACTGTTGACTGCTGTCAAAGTTTATATCATTATATCCTTTGATTCAATGTTCCAAGAGCTTTCATGTACATTTTTGTTATTGTAATATACATAATATAGCTTATAGCACTAACACTAGTTTATATGTTTGAAATGTGTACACACACATGGATACCCAGGTTTGATTAATCAGGATGCAACCAAAAATAATAGATATATACTCAGTAAAATCTTTATAAATTCAAGCTGCTATGATAAAAAAAGACCTCATTTCAGCTATATTCTATTACAAGTCAATTTGATCTGAAATTGTCAAGAAATGTTGGGACAATCTGAATTTGTCTGGCATTTCACATCAATCAAAATTTGAGGCTTTGTGCTGTGCCAAGAAATAAATAGGGATATATATTTTTGTGATAGCAGAAAAGTCAATAAGCTAGAAAGCAAAAATACAGAATTGAATCAGCATATTAATAAGGTAAACTGAATACATTGCAGAATTTAAAGTGAGCAAGCAATTCATATAGATATCTTCTTAGCTTTCTAAGATAGATATTTATGTGGATTGCTTTCTCTATATAAAATGTGACGGCAATACTGCTACAGCACTGATCAAGAACTTGGATAGCTACAGCAAGGTCAAAACACTTTGATGTGAAGGTTTATTGAATCTGGAAGGCCATTGCTCATACAAATGTATATATTGATTCAATCGCTTCCAACAATAATATTACAGACTGTTCACTAAAGGCATCAAAAATCTCAATAAAATATCAGGTAATAAATATATATACACTATAATACTATTCAGATACTTCTATAGCTTATGGAGTATAGCACTGTGTCCATCTTGTTCCATAGGCATAAGATGTAGAATTTACATGAAAAGAGCCATGACGTGTGATGATAAGAGTAATATGTGAGTGGTTTAATGCACCAAAAATGTGCTTAGGAACCCACATTAGTTTTTGTTGAGTAACATGTTGCACAATCCACCCTGTATAGTCCATTGTCAAGATATCAAGTTGTTCATCAGTGAAGGCATTCCATATCATTATAGATGGATCATTTGAGCCATAAAAAATACACTTGTCATCAGGTAGAAATGCAACATATCTGACTTTCAAAGCATGCTTATCTATTTGTGCACCATTAGAGGCATTCCACAGGTTCACAGATTGATTATATGACTTAGAGCAAATGTACTTGCCATTAGAAACATATCCAACAGATGTAACAGAAGAAGTGTGGCCATTCAGCTCCCATAGCTGTACACCATTGAAGGCATCCCACACCCTTACAGAACAATCATCTGAGCCAGAGACAATGCACTTGCCATCAGGTGAAAATGCAACAGATGTGACAGAAGAAATGTGGCCATTTAGTCTTTGCAGCTGTGCACCATTAAATACATCCCACATTCTCACAGACTTGTCACCTGAGCCAGAAACAATGCACTTGCTATCAGGTGAAAATGCAACAGATGTGACAAAATCAGTATGTCCATTCAGCTCCTGCAGCTGTGCACTATTAGAGGCATCCCATACCTTTACAGACTTATCTCTTGAGCCAGAGACAATGCACTTGCCATCAGATGAAAATGCAACAGATGTGACAGAAGAAATGTGAGCATTTAGCTCTTGCAGCTGTGCACCATTAGAGGCATCCCACACTCTCAGAGACTTATCACTTGAGCCAGAGACAATGTGCTTGCTATCAGGTGAAAATGCAACAGATGTGACAGTAGAAGTGTGGCCATTCAGCACCTGCAGCTGGACACCATTAGAGGCATCCCACACCTTTACAGACCTATCACTTGAGCCAGAGACAATATACTTGTTATCAAGTGAAAATGCAACAGATTTAACTTCAGAAGTGTTGACATTCAGCTCCTCTATCTGTGTACCATTAGAAGCATTCCAGACTCTAACAGAACAATCATATGAGCCAGAGACAATGCACTTGCCATCAGGTGAAAATGCAACAGATGTGACAAAATTATTGTGGCTATTTAGCTCCTGCAGCTGTGTGCCATTAGAGGCATCCCACATTCTCACAGAGTTGTCATATGAGCCAGAGACAATGCACTTGCCATCAGGTGAAAATGCAACAGATGTGACAAAATGAGTGTGGCCATTCAGCAATTGCAGCTGTGCACCATTAGAGGCATCCCACACTCTTACAGACTTGTCACCTGAGCCAGAGACAATGTACTTGCCATCAGGTGAAAATGCAACAGCTGTGACAAAATCAGTGTGGCCATTCTGCTCCTGCAGCTGTGCACTATTGGAGGCATCCCACACTCTTACAGACTTGTCAAATGAGCCAGAGACAATGAACTTGCTATCATGTGAAAATGCAACAGATGTGACAGAATCAGTGTGTCCATTCAGCTCCTGCAGCTGTGCACTATTAGAGGCATCCCATACTTTTACAGACCTATCTGTTGAGCCAGAGACAAT
This sequence comes from Macrolepiota albuminosa, assembly GCA_027475525.1. Classification (NCBI taxonomy): domain Eukaryota; kingdom Fungi; phylum Basidiomycota; class Agaricomycetes; order Agaricales; family Agaricaceae; genus Macrolepiota; species Macrolepiota albuminosa. The sequence goes on along the minus strand of JAMWFC010000055.1, from coordinate 1,907,217 downwards.
ACACTTGCCATCAGATGAAAATGCAACAGATAAGACAGAAAAGGTGTGACCATTTAGCTTCTGTAGCTGTGCACCATTGGAGACATCCCACACTCTTACAGACTTGTCAAATGAGCCAGAGACAATGTACTTGCTATTAGGTGAAAATGCAACAGATCTGACATAAGAAGTGTGGACATTCAGCTCTTGCAGCTGTGCACCATTGAAGGCATCCCACACTCTTACAGACTTGTCAGATGAGCCAGAGACAATGTACTTGCTATCAGGTGAAAATGCAACACATGTGACAAAATGAGTGTGGCCATTAAACCTGTCCAACTGTGCACTATGAGAAGCATCCCACACTTTCACAGATCTATCTCTTGAGCCAGAGACAATGTACTTGCCATCAGATGAAAATGCAACAGATGTGACAAAATCAGTGTGGCCATTCAGCTCCTTCAGCTGTGCACCATTGAAGGCATCCCACACTCTTACAGACTTGTCAAATGAGCCAGAGACAATGTACTTGCCATCAGGTGAAAATGCAACAGACGTGGCAAGATCAATGTGGAGCTTCTTTAGCTGTGCACCACTGGAGGCATCCCACACCCTTACAGATCTATCTCTTGATCCAGAGACAATGTACTTGCTATCAGATGAAAATGCAACAGATCTGACAGAATCAATGTGGCCATTCAGCTCCTGCAGCTGTGCACCATTGGAGGCATCCCACACTCGTACAGACTTGTCAAATGAGCCAGAGACAATGTACTTGCCATCAGTTGAAAATGCAACAGATCTAACAGAATCAATGTGGCCATTCAGCTCCTGCAGCTGTGCACCATTGGAGGCATCCCACATTTTTACAGACTTGTCAAATGAGCCAGACACAATGCACTTGCAATCAGGTGAAAATGCAACAGATGTGACAGAAGAAGTATGGCCATTTATCTCTTGCAGATGTATACCATTAGAGGCATCCCATACCCTTACAGACCAATCATCTGAGCCAGAGACAATGCACTTGCCATCAGATGAAAATGCAACAGATGTGACAGAAGAAGTGTGGCCATTCAGTTCCTGCAGCTGTGCACCATCAAAGGCATCCCACATTCTCACAGACTTGTCACCTAAGCCAGAGACAATGCATTTGCCATCTGGTGAAAATGCAACACACATCACATCTGATTTTTCTAATATATTGATTTTTGACAGTGTATGTTTTTTATTGCTTGTAATTGATGGGATTTTACAGAATCTCTTCTTCCATCCTTGTGACAACACACTGTCCACTAGCCATGTTGCTAAGGCTGAGATGTATAAATGTGGTGTTGACAAAGCTGCTGGGCTAATGGCAAAATGAACTACAAAGTTGGCTGCTTCATCAATCTTCTGAATAAGAGATGATTTGCTTTCTTTGTTCTATTTGTATTGCATCAGTTATAGAATAGAATTATGTTAAAAAACTTCACCTTTTTTATACTGTTACACACTTTTTGCAGCATAATATGACATTTTTTTGATGATTTTAAAAGATTCATAGCTTCTATCCAAAAAAGCACTTGAATATTAAGAAACCTTTCTAAGTTGTACTGAAGTGTCTGATGTTTGTTAGTTTCAGCTTTGACTATGTGTCCAGCCCAGTGCCGACAAGCATACTGAAGTACTTCTGAAATTCTTTCTTTGACCAATGCTGTCAGGTTCCGCTGACAGGTTCCGCTGAATCGGGGGCTTTCCGGGAAAGCGACGCCCTTACGATGCGGACTTGATCTACGGATACTCGGGTG
>JAMWFC010000055.1:1785222-1905348 GCA_027475525.1 Macrolepiota albuminosa | reverse complement strand
TGTGGGGTCGGAGGGAGGGTCCCGGAGGGTGTTCCGGGGGTGTCCCGGGGTGGGCCCGGAGGGAAGGGGTCGTGACAAATGCATCAAGATTGGTTATTTCCCAATCTAAAAGAAATGATGAAGGCATGCTGCACATGTCAAAGTGCAGATTATTCATCATAATGTTAAAGCAATGCAAGGTAAGAATTGTATGATGAGCTGATGCATTACAAGAAAGGTTTCTGATATTATTTGAAGATTTGTTTAATAATCTCAGAGAAATTGTAGAAGATTCTTTCTGGTGTAGAAGAAAATCAGGAAATGAAGCATGATACCAGAAGATATAGTTATTTTTTTTGTAGAGCACAGCATGGAGCCTTTCAACAATGTCATCAGCTTGCTGTTCTAAGACTCTCATATTTTGAGTATCAGCTTTAGAATGCAATGCTGCTGCAACAGAAATAGATATGCGCTCTTCTGCACAAAGAATAGTATGTAGAATTTCTAAACGATCAGCAAGAAACATCTCTGCCCCTCCACTAAATGCTTCTGATAATATTATATCATAAAAATTGTTGATTAACAATGTTTTATCAGAAAAATCTGAGAATCTTGCATTATCAGTAGAGTCAAGCAATTTTCTCATTATAATAAACTGCTCTTCTGGAGTGCCTGCTGATATATATTTCACTGCTGTGGAAGCATATATAAAAAGACCATTAGCTTTGTCTCCAAGTTCTCTAAGTTCATTTTTATTTTGAAATACTGGAAGTGCATCATTTAAATATGTCATAATATCTGTATCAGCCTCCTTGTGAGAGACATGATGAAGATGACAGACTGAGTCAGGTGAAAAGGTTTTGCACAATGCTTCAACCTTAGGATCTGGTCGGCTTGTAACAAGAAACTTGAAACCATGCAAATATCCCTCTTTAATAGTCAAAAGCAGTTTCTGGAGAAATTCTAGGCCTTTGTGATTATCAATTTCATCCAAGGCATCAATAATAATAAAATATGGAGGTAAATTCAAGGAGCAGCTAGAATGAGCTTTTTTCCATGGCTCTACCCAGAGATCTTTCATTTGTTTGTCCAATTGCTTGTTAGCTAAATCCTTGCTTGTAGCTAGTAAAGCTTTAGCAAACAGCTTTGAGTGATGAGCTAGCTGATATACAAGAGTAGGAATGATATTTTTTTGTTGCCTTGTTTCTTCAAACTGCCGAGAGCAGAAAAAACTGGCTTTTAAAGTAGCCAATACATCATTATCCTTTTCAAATATTTGAGCTATAGTATAAGCAATAGTAGACTTTCCTGATCCTGCATGACCAGTGAGCCAAAAGACCTGTGGACTATTAGCTGTTATATCTTGAACCCAAGTAGAAATTTGTTCAAGTATTGCAACACGTGTGCCTTTGGTGCAAGACTGACGAAATAATGTTGGCACATTATCATGATGAACATCATGCATGGCTTTATCAGCACAAGGCCAGTTGTCTAGTCGCAGTTGCTAAGAGTCATGTCAATTCAGAGCATGATCTTTTACATATGACTTACATCAAGTGCTAATTTCAATTCATATGTATTCTGATCATTTTTCACATTCAGTTTCATCTTAAAAACAATTAAAAACTTTCAATTCTATATGCAAACAACTATACCTGAAACATGTTTAGTTCTTCATCAATGTTCTTGAAAATATCATTAATATTTGACTTGTCCATTTCATTTTCCAAAAGTTTTGTCCATTTTGCTTTCTTAGACATCATATTAACTTCATTCAAGTTTTTTAGAAGTTTGCTGTAGAACATTAGTCTTGGAAGATGCAAATAGTACTGCTCATACCTGGCAAAGCCTTCAATTAAACAATCCAAGTCTGTATCATCACTAGCAATCAAAGTATCACACACAACAACCAGATTATTGTTGATTTTGGTTATCAAGGCATCCACACCATTTTTATTCTCACTAACAGCCTATAATAATTTTTGAAGCAACTGTTCCACAATAAAAGGAAGACAAACCCACATTTTTGAGCTCAATAAGAGAATTGAGCACACCAACAGGAATTTGAAGAGGGGTTCCACCCACAACTTTCTCAGCTTTTTTCAAGAAAAGCTCAACGCCATTCCAAACTTGTTTTAACCCATCCCTTAACTCGTCTGAGATGTTTGAAAGAAAATTAAGAGACACCTATTGAACAGATAATGATAACTTACTACGATGAACTCCTTCTGCATTGGCAGAAGGCTGGAAAGTATCCACATGAGTTATATTCACTTTGAAGGTTGTTCAAGCCTCAGTAGATTAATGAGATGAAATGAAAACTAACTTGATGTGTTGCCTTCAGTGGATAATGAAGATACTGGATCGATGGAGGTAGGTCCTTTGGTTTGTGAAGCAATGGATACAAATGCTTAGTATCTTAATCACTTACCAGTTTCGGATGCTACGGGAGTTGTAGTCGTCTCCATCGGCATGGATCCTTTCAAGTGTTCAGACTTGACACAATGAATGGAATGAATGAACAGGTCTCACCGAGTCCATCTCTCATGTTTGACAAAGCAGTTGCTGAATATATATAAGTAGTGATTTGGGCTGTGATAGAATTGATATACTTATTGCAGTCTCTTCAGTTATTTGTTTGATTACTCACAGTTATTATTTTCAGGAGTCAGGGAGGCAGTGGGTTGCAAAGTATCTCCGGCAGTAGATCCTGGAGTGGGTGATCTTCAATAGAAAGTTAGGAGTGCACGAATACTCACCAGATACAGCACCTTCTTCTGTATCTAGCAGAACCGCTGACGGAGGTAAGTGCGTGGGAGCTCAAATGTAGATTCAGACGCCTGAGCGGCTATGATGGCGGATGTACTTACCAGCACCTGAGGAGCCCGGGATAGATGAAACCTGATTTGAAGAGACATTTTCCAAATTGTTCACGCGAGAAGAGTTAGAAATTTCCAAGAGAGAAACGGGGGAAGATGCCTTGGAGGCACCCACCCGAGGCAATAAATTACGACCTTTAGCAAACACTGAGCGAAACCCTTGAATGAAACGTCGCCTCCTTGAGGTCTTGTCGTTCTGGGTAGTAGACATATTCAATATCAGCAATAGAGCGATAAACTGCAAGCAAGATGGACGATGATGATAAAGAACGGTTGCCACGAGTACACCTGTCATATGTTGTGCGACATTGATTCACATCCAAATATGTCGAAGGTTTCTCATCCCATTCTCACAAATTCACAAGGCTGGGCTGTGCATGCGACATATGTCATTGTCATTTGCAAACAACGTGGAAAGATCCCATTCTCACAAATTCACAAGGCTGGGCTGTGCATGCGACATATGTCATTGTCATTTGCAAACAACGTGGAAAGATGTCTTTCTAAGATCTCGAAGTTTCTGCTTATGATTCTCTTTCCTCGTTTCTCGAACCTCCATTCACGGGAATCCCAGAATCCAACCATCGAGACTATCAGTCAAGAACCATTCAACTGATTATGCAGATTTACCCTTGCGGAGTGAACCCTCCTCCATGGATCGTGACGCACAAGGTAAGGCGGTTTCGACAAAGGCGCATATATTTTTACTGTCCTTGAATTTATTTTATTCCCTGTCAATCGTCGTACTCGCCCACTCGGGCGGCTTTCGCAAGCTGCCTGCCTGCCAGAGTACCCCCGCCGGGAGGAACTTGGGTGCGTGAAACGAGAAGAATACGGGGCTAATGACCGGATAGGAGAGATGGAGAATGGGGGGCCTCTGATGTCGTTACAGGCCAGAGAGTGTGCACTAGATGCACTCGGCTTCTGAGAGCTTTCTTCCGTCACCAATTACTCCAAAGGCAAAATTTGTTTCGTAACACACGAGACGGAGTATGCGGGAATGATCACCTGAAACTGTGAATAAGTGAAATAGTGAGAAAAAACCTATTTTGTAGTGGTCGCATGTGAAGTATCAGCTATCTCGTAACTTGAGACAACTAATGTGCCTTGGGAATTACCATTCAAGTCGATTAGGACCATGACCATTGAAAATTAGGACCACGTTTGTGCAGAACTGATTCCCTGTTTGACCCGACGAGCGCGAGAGTGAGAAGTGTTTAGTAGAGGCTCCTGGAAAGGAAACACCTCACTCACCAACTTCAAAGAAGCTTTGGTTTTGGAGGCGTTCCAACAACCACTCACGCAGGCTGTACGGATATCCAAGAAGAAGAAAAGATACGTTGATGCCAAGAAGGTTAGTTCTTGAAGGTTGGATGACAGGGGCTGTTACAACAAAGAAAAGGGTGTTCTGGAGATGCCAGATTGCATGGACGACGAGATAGTATTGTTCCAATAGTTAAACATGAAAAACTCGACTAAACGTGTTTATTTCTCCCACAGACCGTACCTGCAGGAATGGCGAATGAATACGGCCTGAAAGAAAGAAATCAGCAGCAGGCCAGCAAGTGAAAGTGACGAGACTTCGTAACTTCTTCTTTCCAATCTCGATTGACATCTTCTCCAAGATATTCGACTTGCTCCCAGTCAGGTTCCTGGCTGCTCATCAAATCGTCGCCTTCATTCCACAAACAAGAGGGCATGTTCTAGACGTGTTTGATACACCGAAAAGCTTGTATGAGGCCTTGTTGTGAACGTACACAACAGAGGACGCAGCTATATGCGGATTATATGGCTTGTTTTAGCATTTGGTAGATAGATATGCATATGATGACTTGTTAACGTGTTGGCAGCACTAGTACCAAAACAAATACAGTAAGGGACCTTGTAGAATCGTGTCAAGCGTGATAGAGTACAGTGGACTAAATTCTGAAATGAATCGCTTACTTGTTCTCAGCAATCTCTCCTTTGTACCGATCTCTGCTGCCAGGAAAGATCTAGCTTCCTTCCTATTCGAGCGGGACGCTCAAGTTGTCCTCCAGTCCCAGGCTTGTCTCGTGCAGCTGTCTTCTCTCCACTAGTGCGATCATCCAGACATACTAAACCATCATCCCGCCTCTTTGATGCCTTATCCTAGACCACGCTTGGCTGTCTCCAATCTGCAAGACGAACGGGACGTGTTCTCAATTATACGAGCCCACCCTGAGACCTTCAACGCGCATACGACGGATACGTGGAACGCATGTGAAGTCCAAGGTTGTTCAGCGTTCTGCTTTCCCCGTCGCCGTTATACGATACGACCTATATGATGACGAGTGCGTTGAATGCGTGCTTCGCTGCAGAAAAGAGGGCTAAATCGTTTCTCTACCAGAGACCAACACTTACCCCATCCTCAAGGCGGACCACATGTCCTCATCATCCCATATAAACTTTGTGAGAGCGTCTAGGTGATGGGTGGCTGCAGCATCCCTCACGCTAGCAAACTAACAGAGACACTCTGTTTGCAATCGCAGTTCGAACAAGGCTTGATGAATAGCTCGCGAACGCATCACGCAATGACCGGCCGCTACGAAAGGATGGAGTGTCCGACCACATTGTTCGAGGCCTTTCAAGATGACGAATTGGTAAAGAACAGAAGCGAGAAGACTTTGATGAGGTCACCGTACGCTTGTGCGAGTGATTGTCGAGGAATACGGCGTAGTCCAAAACATGATAGTTCGAGACAGATGCACTCCAGCACAACTCTGCTTGGGCATGGTATAACCTGGACCCAGTGGATAGCCTGTCAAGGGAATTTGGAGGAGAGGGATGGTAATATGCGGCGCAGATAAAGAGGAGGGCGAGGACGGTGAATGCGGTATCGAGGATTCGGAAGATGTCAGTGGAGGAGAGGTGGGAGACGGAGACAAGGGAGACGACGAGCGGGGACGGCGGGCCGGATGTGTGGAGGGCTGGGGGGATGCAGAATGCGGTGGCGAGAGTGTAGGAGAGTTGTGCAGAGAGGAGAAGAACGAGAGGAATGGAGGTGCGCGGAGATGGGAGGGGTTTCTCAGACGAATGGTGTGACGCAGGTGACAGCTGGAAGAGACAGGCGGTGGTGGCGAGGGTGGCGACAATGGACACGAGGAACAGAATTGGCGTGATGCGGGAGAAGCGCGGCACAAACGAGAAGAGCGTCGCTGCAGAGGCGTCAGGCGATGCTCACATGGTGCGTGGAGACATACCGCAGACGAGCAGCACGCCTGGGACAGCGAGCATGGGCAGACGGGCACCAGCGAGGACCTGGAGATGGAGAACGGACACAGCGAGGGTGGCAACGAGCAGCGTGTGGACGACGGCCTGCGCGTTGGGGCTGGGGACTAGGCCAAACGCTCCTGCCAGCAAGGCCAGCAGGACCAGAACAGGGACGGGAGTGTACATTGCCAGTCCCATTCATTTGCACTCCACTTGTTAAAAGCAGCTGTCCTCCGAGGACTTAGCCGCCGACCCGCACCCGCAACCCGCGCTTCTCCCCAGAAGCACTTCATCTCCAACGCAACAGCTCCTGTCTACCGTTGCCCTCTAGGGCCAGGTTAACTCATAGTTGAAAGACTGTCAAAGTCGATGGCAACGAGTTGATGGGGTCCTTAGGATCAGTCACAAGTCACAGATAATAGTTAATATATTAGTTAATATACACCATTTAACCAGCATTTGAGAGGAAAATATTGGATATAAATTTTTATTCGGAAACTTCCGACAATTGAAACACTTGAAACGAAAAAAGGTCTGAATCAAATCAAGATACGTCTTGATGAATTTTCTGTCCTCATACCCACTACCACTTTAACAACAGATAGTGTGATATTTATTCGCTTTTTTGTAACCAAAATGACCATAGACAGATAATCTAGAGACTATCTGACATCATTGCATGTGCTACATCATCATTCAAGATAGATATGACGTCCATTCGCTTGGGGCGGGAAGCAGGCTGGGGCTCCTCAGCCATGCGGACTGTGCTAGTTGTGCAGGACTCGCGAGTTGGGGATGATGATTCTACTGCGAGGTTGCGTAATGCTAGTCGATTGCATATCCAGTTATCTTTGCAGACTTCGTAGTGTTGTTGCATGATTCTTGCAAATGCCTTTGACCCCAAATCCCAATAGTAATTGGGTTTCAACGTGTTCCTGCGGTATCCGAGTATATGATATTAATATGTATTAATTTAGAAACTTATGAGACTGACGTGTGAGCTTGTGGGTCAAACAGACACATCACTCCATTTGAATCTAGTGTACCTTCATTCAGCATCAGTTAGCTACATCAAAGACTTCAGAACAAGACGTATACCTTGTAAATCACAAAATAGCAAGTAATCCTGAGAGTAGATGACGGAGAAATGGACAAATGCATGAATAGCCTTTGTCATATCATCCGATGCCTCACCAAAATTGTCATTACCAGTGTATTTGCAAACTTTTGGGTCTACAGGACCACAAGGGAGTAATGGAGACGCAATAAAGTCCTGGAAAGGAAATGGGGTACTGCCAGAGGTCAGTGATGGTCGAAGGGTCCCAAGCATCGAGTCTCGGTAGTTGAAGTAGAATTCTAAACATTGTAGCGATAAGTTATATACAGTCAAAAAGACTACAGTGCTCACTGGGAATTGTTCTCAATCCTTGAGCTTTGGCATGCTCGTCAAATTTCCCTTTGAACCAATGGCACAAAGCCAATAATTTGTACTCCCCAGTCAAGTTTTTTGTCACCTCATTGCGTGTAGTTTGCTCATCAAAATTTTGGGTTAGGACAAATTCCCTACCATCAAATCGAGCCTACAATCACAAGATATCAACAAGCTGAACACAATCATACTACAAAACAAAATGCTTACATAGATGGTGCATTTAGTAGCTCCACAACCAATATATCCAGTTCGGCAATAGGACTCATTCTGATTTGAAGCAGTCTCTCCATCAATCCAATCCGTGGCAATCTCAATTGTTTCCTCTTCTTCCGACGGAATCAGAACAACCTCTCCATCATCGAGAACAGTAGCTGTAGATCGAGTAAATGTATACGTCTGCATAGGTGGGTTTCGAGTCCATCTTGAAACTGGTAGAGGAGGTGGTGGCATGGCTGAATTTCGAGGCTTGAATGCACTCTTGAGCACAACCTTCAGAGCATCTGCCAGTATATGCTTGTTGGACTCATTGCCTGTAGAACGAGAGATTAAGCTCTTCTTGGAATTTAATGCAGGAACCAATGAGGTAGTATCGGCTCGTGCACGCTTGAGGCTCTTTTTCTTTATTGTGCTAAGAAGCGAGCTTGAATATACTGTTGAATTCTGGATTATATAGATTGGTATGTTAACATTCCATGCTAGAAGGGCAGCTGAGAAACTTACCGAATGATTGGAAACAGACTCAAATTCAATGATTGCAACGTGAATCTTGATGATAAAAGCCTTGATATTTGATTCAGTTGTGAGCTTCTGTTTTCAGAACTCTTCCATCATTTCGTAGAGAGGCTTGCTGTGGTCAAAATGACTCAATGAAGAGTAGTCATTGCTAGCCCCACTACAATCAGCTAGAAGCTGTATGTTACCCCTAAGTATTGGCCAAATAATATCAATGACTTTTGTTGCACACGATATATTTCCACATGCACCATGTAAGCTCATCAGCTTCAGCATGAACCTTGTGGTAATCATTCCTCATTTGTTCAAGCAATTCATTGAGGCACGCTTTAGTCTCCCTCATTTTGTCAAAAGTTCGACGAACATGGACACCTGGCTGAACCTATATCACGTTGTTTCAGTATTTTGATACTAACGTAGAAGTGTGAGTATAGCTTACCTCAACTAGCTTGGACTTCTCATTATATTTCCACAGAACGGCAATGATAGTGATACCTTTTTCTTCTTGGCGGAGCTTTGTTTCAGCCTTTTTCTGCTGCCGTTCAAGGGTAATCTGGTGAGCTCTAGAAAGGTTGTTGAATTTATTGCTAGAACTAGTCGTCTGAACTGTGCGAGGAGGGCCAGCACGGAGTCTGGTATCAGATGCCTGTGCACAATGAGTCCCAGCACGAGAGATTACAGCTGAGGCGAAGTCTGAGGTAATAGTGTTGCATTGTTCTTCAGAGTCTAGCACCACAGCAGAAGAGTCTTTCTGCGCAAGCAGATTTGCTACGCCCAGAAGTACAAATATTTCACGTGGAAGATTTTCTTGATTTCCTGCCATTTGATAGTGCTCAGAAACTAACAATGCCTTTTATCTGAAATGAAGACTTACAATAATAAGTGACACAACCGTTACAGATTCCAGCAGAGATTCCACTATACAGTAGACCACACCCAGCGCATTGAGGCTTATCCTATAGTAGAGAAGTCAATAAAGGCTTCAAGATGTAATTTGGCCATGGGCTTACATTTATGGCTCGTATTTCAGCTGCTGAAAGACCAGGTTTGCGAGATTGGCACCGGGAACAAATTTCACAGTCTAAACGTGCAAAGACAAATGAGCAGATTTTACAAGCAGCCATTTGACTGAATAGAAGAACTCGAACGCTTAATTCCCTCATATGTACAGCAGCTTAAATACCATAAACTTGTAAATAGTAAAGTCAACAAAAGGACACGAGTTCAAAGGCTCGAGTACTGGTGAACTAGGAGAACCAATGTACATGAGGGGAGAATCAGGGGAACACAAGCGGGTAGAGATCCACAAAGACAGGCCAAACGTTCTCAAATGTCAAGTCTTGAACATCGAGTCTTTTATATGCTGCCTCGGCACGTTCTGCAAACTCCGGCGTTGAAAATGCAAGGAGTTGGTCCCCACCCATCTCCTTCTTAATTTCACGGATGACGTTGACATCCACTGGGAGAAGGCAGTTCTTACCACCCCAGCGCTCTGGAGATTTGTATGCCTCGTTGCGTGACATACCAGATGGACCGGGCTTGTCGGAGTCTTTCCTTGACTTGAAACTATTCCGTTCTTTCATAAATTGCTTGAGAGTTTTCCGTATAAGCTTGGCCCAGAGCCATCGGAACAGCTCCCTAAGAATAATGGCGGTTAACAAATCTTCTATTACATGCTAAGGCCATGACTTACTGCTGATTCACATTGTTCTCATCATACAATCCTTCAGACTTCCCCCTCTCAAATACGTCAACCGCATTCTTTCCCCAATCAAGCTGCAAATGTCTCCAAGAACGTTCAACGACAATATTGTGGACACTTCAGAGGTAGATGTGAGTGGGAAGTTCGTTTAATTCCATATCTGAGTAGAAGATTTTGCTAGAATGACATAATTAGCATGTATTGTGTTCTATGACTCTGCATATGACTAACCGTAAGGTGTTCTGGAGACCATAAAGAAGAGTAGTCTCTGAACCGCAATCAGTAGAGAGTTGGAGAGGAACACCTAGACAGGAAAAGCAATAAGCCCGGCAACCTGGTATTAGAAGAAAGACAAAGGCCCACCTCCATATTGTTCAACACAACAGAGAAACAGGTACCCAATGGTTTGGATATGACGGTTACTTGGAGCAATGTCAGCAAACAACCAGAATCCAGTAGCTTCATCTACGAAGCCATAGATAGGAAAGCCAATCTTATAGAGCTTGTCGTGTCCATCGCATGACCAACACTCATGGATACCCAGCAGGACCTTGGGATGTCAAACGATTTTTCGTGCTGAGGGGTTCCGCATCTGAAAACCTTCAGGATTATGGATTTGCATGGTCTTGTGTACAAATGCACAAGGGAGATGTTGGCCTTGGCGTGCTGCAATGCGATGACGGATAGTCCAAGGTCCAGCATGACTTCCAGGGTCAAGATCAAGTTGTTCCAAAATGAGCTGCTCAGCATCGCGTTGACCTTTGTTCCTGAGGTTTTTTCTACCTCCCACAAACCCGTTGTAACTCCGAGCACGCTTGACGGAGGTGGCGCTAATTGTAGCCACCTGTTAACCGAATATAGCAAACATCAAACAGATTGGTGAATTACCTCAGATGTATATCATGATCACGGGCAAGATTTCGAGAAATTTGTTCATTAGAGTCCATGAGTTCTTCGTGATACCCCTTCAGAGCAGCAACAAGTCGTGGATCATCCTTCTTGACTGCATGGAATCTCATGAGGGCAACGTAAGTGGAATCAAGTCTAGAACCTGACCTTTGTTGCCATGCTGATTCTTCCCTGATGGATTGGGGTTCCGAGTGCTAGACATGGCTAAAAGATTGGTGCGGTCCTGGTCATTCTGTGAACTATTTAAAAGGTCTCATACTGAGGCACATGACAATTAACTTACAAGTACTGCCATGCGTTAGAAACATGTCAGGCTTGCCATGCTGAATTACGCTGAGTAAGGACATGTAAACAAGCTCAAGGAGAAAATTAGCTTATCAACTAATGGGTCCTCATGGTGTTTCAATTTCTTTGTGCATGCCTGTGAAGGTGAGTACCGGACTCAGATACACCCCGTTGTTGCCACATGTATAAAGTGTAAACGTTGGTTAATAGTTACATCAATATAAGACTTGCCTTGACCAAATCCACACGTTATTCACATTATTAAGCTGAACACATGGTACTGCTAATGGGTCCTCATGGTGTTTCAATTTCTTTGTGCATGCCTGTGAAGGTGAGTACCAGACTCAGATACACCCCATTGTTGCCGCATGTATAAAGTGTAAACGTTGGTTAATAGATAAATATTACATCAATATAAGACTTGCCTTGACCAAACCCACACGTTATTCACATTATTAAGCTGAACACATGGTACTGCAATGGAAAGCATACGGAACATTCTTGGAGATGTAATCAATCATATAAGACCTATTAAAGCATAATCATATTTAAGCAACTACTACAACCATATGTCTACTCGTTGTAATAGGTGCACCTCCTCCATCAGGTGAAAACACACACTCGGCTCCCTGAGGTGTATCAAGAGCCAAGACTTTGCCAGATGTACCGATCAGCAAACCATCCATAACCATAATCTTTTCGCCCTTGACAGAAGGTCGTACTGGAGTGACATACTTCGGAGGCACATGGAGCTTATTGCGATCAACTTGAACCAACGCAAAAGAGCCTTCTGTTCCAACCCATAACCCCATTTTAGCTTCATAGTCACCATTCTTCCAGCCTGGATCATTCAGTATAGGTTTTGTGTGGCATAATTGCACTTTAACCCTTTTTCCACTGAAGTTTTTGTTGTCCATCCACGCACAATACGCTGATAGATTGTAAGACATGTCAAACCACTCAAATTCGAGAAAACATACGAAATGCGGAAGGTGGATTTGGAGTCTGCAAAGATGGATTCCATGCAGGACTAGGATACACGCTCGATGCAGAAGGAAGAGGAGTTGAAGATGTTAAAGGTGTAGATGACAGAGGTATATCGAGTCCAGCCGGTGAAGCAATATTGGGAGGCGGTGGCTCAATGTATTCCCAACCGGCCTCTGCATTTTCAGGGATCAACGGTTTCATATTTTGGTCATGACTGAGGGGGATCATTATACATAAAAGACTTGTTCAGGATAGTTTAAACTTACCGGTAAGCCAAATTCCGAAGATGAAGGGGTTCTTGACGCAGAGTGGCATTAAGTTCCACTAGAACGTCGTTACCCTGCAGTGGCGCTTTGATTATTCCCTCGTAATTTTTAAGGCAATGGGAACCAATGACTCGAACGTGACGTCCCACAAAATGGCGATTCCGAATTTTTGCAAGTTGAAAGGGTTCGCTATTGATCTTATTGTCAGCAGGGACACCATGCATAATGACTTTAACTCACTCAATCAACGGATTGACCTCATTCCCACTGTGAGATACTGGCATCAGTTTGGCCATGTAAGCATCCAGAATAACTGGACTATGAAAGAAGTTGACTGAGTCCGTGGGTGCTTCAATCTAAAAAAGCAATCCATCAACCCACTGTTTGAACAATTTGAACAAGAAAAAAAAATTCCGCACCTGCAGTGCAGCACGATCGTCATATATTGAAACCGTGTCTCCATCTATTGAAGTCACCCAACCCGTGAAACCCTGTTGTTGCCCTAATGCTACAATCACATGGTCTCCAACAGTTATCCTCTTTCGTAGATGTTCGACCGGTACTAATAAGTGTACATTTTGGTCGTTGACATCCACTGTTGCTATCCCCCCCGTAACGCTGTACACCACACCAATAGCTCCTCGAGTGTCTCCATCTGTGATCTTCACATTGTCTCCAGCACATAAAAGCTGAGCACCCATTCTTTGCAAAGTGTGTTCAAAACATTCTACAGGTATGATCTGCAAGTTCTTGAAATGTGCAATCTCGGCTGAGGTCGGGATGGCTTCTTCAGGTTGAAATTCATCAGTAAATAAGCGTAGATACCCATCCAAATATGTCTGCCCATGAAATCTCCACTCTCCTGAAGATAGCATGTGAACAGATTGATCTCCATAAGTTGCCTTGATCTCAGCCAGGTCAAGTAAAGCTGCATCAGGGCGGCGTAGTCGATAAGATTGTGAAATAGACGACTCAACATCGATACGTTTCTGCTTTGTAAGGTGTAAATGATTGTTCAAACGGGGGACAACATAAACTTCGGCCTCAAAGTCATGATAATCTGCAACATAGGCCAAGTCCCCGTTAAAAGGCCGCTGTGTCAATCTCACCCAAGACCCACTCGAGGGAATGAAGAGCTTCTGTTCTCTGAGGTACGACGGCCAATCCGACAAGTCAATTGGGTGAGCCTGCCACCAGTAAACGTCAGAAACGCCTCTGCAAAGATCCTGTACATTTTGTAGTCTCAAAGCCTCAACCACTATACAACCTGGTCGTGAAATAGAGCCGATAATTGATTTGACATCCCAAGTGCCACTGCAAATAACTTTTTCCATGAGGATAAATGTAGCGGTTTTCTCGGTTCCTGGCTGAAGAGAAGGAATATAAGAATAAAATAGAACAGAAAAGAAGGCATACTTTTACGGGGACTCTCCAGAGTTCTGTCGCTCCATCAAAAGGTAAAATGAGACTTTGATAAGGCGCTTCGACAGACAAAAGTTGTTGGCTGTGAGAGCGGGCACGAGCACGAGCAAGTATAGCATTCCATTCCGTATCACTGTCCAATCTAATCTGTTCGACGGCAAGTAAGTGATGGGAAAGACTTCGGTCCAATGCGACAGGTCCACTATCTTCAATAAAGTCATCTGTAGTCCATGCATTGTCAGCTATAGGTATATGGAGTATCTGTACGAACTATCATTGTCGTCTCCTTCTTCCACATCGAGATCTTCATCATCAGCTTGAGCCTCGATGTCTAGAAAGAGATTCTGCCAAGTGCAATGATTATCAGTCGTATCACCCACTCAATACTTCATACATACCTCATATCTAAACCTTTTCCTCGGTCGCACACCTTTATTCCTATTTTCATTACCTTCAAACATGAGTTGTAGTTCTAAGTCATGTTCTCGTTATCATTACCTTCAGACATAAGTCTGCCGTTCTAAGTGGTATGTTTTTGGTACAAGTCTAAAGACAGAACACGACACAAATGTTTTGGTACTATGTAACTAAATAGAAATAATCAATATAAGGAAGGTAAAGGTAACACGCAGTTCGACGGAAAGACATACGAAAGAACTTTGAAATGCAAATGACGTCCTTATAACCGACCCCTCAACTTTAGGGCGACCTTCTGAGTATCAAGCTGGTCATGTGTGTGAGATCATGTGCACAGGATCATGTGCAGCCAGGATCATGTGCTGGGGCCATGTGCACGGGATCATGTGTGGCCGGGATCATGTGCGGTGGGTCATGTGCGCAGGATTATGTGCAGCCAGGATCATGTGCTGGGGATCATGTGCACAGGATCATGTGCGTGGGATCATGTGCACGGGATCATGTGTGTGGGATCATGTGCGTGGGGTCATGTGCACAGGATCATGTGCGCGGGGTCATGTGCACAGGATCATGTGCACGGGATCATGTGCGCCTGGAACCATGTGCATCCACTTGACAGAACACGACAAAAGACTGGTTAATATATTACTATGAGCCATCCACCTACGCTAGAAGTGCTAGCTAAGGACATATCCATAAAGATACGCCTCGATGGACCATTAATAGAGTCGTAAGTTAATATGCCAGACTGTTCAACGGAGAGACATACGAAAGGAAATGTAAGTCAATGACGTCTATATAACCAACCCATTAACTTTAGGGCGACCTTCTGAGTATCAAACTGGTCATGTGCATCCGGAGTCATGTGCACCCAGGAAATCCCATTGATTTCAAAGGCCGTCGACATGCCAAACGGTGCCGTACAAATCAATTTAAATTAACGTACTATTTACTGCGCTTGTCACAGGTATATAAGGTTTGATGGTAACGGGGTGCCAGATACCCCAGTCACTCCTCAAATTGACTGATCCGCTACGCTTCTATAACCTGGCCCTAGAGGGCAACAGTACCTGTCCTGCCCACAACTCACCGACGATCTGCACAAAGGCACACACACACACTCACCCAGCAACTCTCCGATTCTCCCGCCCTCTCCTGCCACCACAGCCACCCACCAGTCTCCCAAGCCTTGGCCACATGCAGTTTACCGACCCAAGGGATGCGTCATACGTCAGATCCAGACCCGTGGAACTCGAAGTGCAAGAAGCCAAGAAATAGAAGCCATGCCAGCAATGGCACATAGTGCCTGCCTTCACAATGTCCTCAAATGCAATCTGTTGCCTGATGACCATCCAACAGGAGAATCAACACTCCTTTGCCTTCTTTGCCTTCTCTGCAGCCCTTCCTTTGTTATCCCACACTCTAACCCAAATTCAAAAACATACATTCATAAACGTACGTGGGTACGTGAGGTCGAAGTGCCCCAACCCTCCTCCCCCTTGCTCTCGCTCGCTCGCCCGCCCTAACAAGCTGACATCTGACAGACAGCATGGAATCCCCTTGTCACCATCGACCACCGGCATCCGACACTGGAAAGATGACACTGGCATGGCCCCGATGGCGTGAGGCATTCAGTGCTCCACAGAAGTAAATCCCAAATTTTCGTTGGTGGCAAATCGAGAGAGCGAGACATGACCCAACTCTCCCCCACACTGACACTGGGGAATGATATTTCTTGGCAAAACAATGAAAAAACACTGTAAAAATAATCCAGTTAATTTCAGAATTTTATTAGATTGCGTGACCAACCAACTACTATACAAGGTGAGGAGGGAGGGTTGACGAAGAAACAAATAAAATTAACTAATAAAATACTGGAGTGAAAAAGTAAGTGAGGGCCTGCGCACGACATTCTCATCGTGTGCTTACTTTAGATATTTTGTCAAAGTGTGACGCACTGCTAAAAGAATTTTTAAACACAAGGAGGAAATATCTAAGGTGAGAGGTGAGCCCAGCCCACCGGGTGGCCATGCCAAAGGGAGAGTCTCACCAATGATTTACGGATGTAAATAAAAATTAAAAGAATCAAGTAAATGTAATAAAACACTGAAGAAAGAAGAATATGCAGTGAGAATGGGCTGACAATGTGAGAGAGCACTGCAGCGCTCACCTGGGCAGCAGACGAGGAAAGGGAAAGACAAAAGAGAAGGCTACCTGAGATGTCTGAGACTGCATGCCATACTGACAACGCCACAGCAACTGCCAGGCCCTGGTGCTGTGCCGTGATCAGCACACAGTTGGAGAAAAGAGGGGTGCAAACAAAATCAGAGAAAACTTTCATGCACACAGAGGCCTCCAAAAATGCTCACCACCTTTGGCACTTGCCTTTACGCTAAGCAAGAACAAAGAAACATGGACAGATTACATGAATGTTTGTATTGAGTAGAGGGCTCATCGCTATTTGACTTTTTCAATGGACACAATTTTATATAATCACAACAGGTCTACCAAGGTGTATTCTTGTAAAATGACCTTAGTTATTAGTTAGCGGAGGTAGATATCACAATAGTAACATAGTAACAAAGAGGTTGCCCAGAGTTAATTAGGGCAAAAGATTAGACCACTTTCACTCATCACATATTGCACATTCAACCCTGGCCACTGGCCACCAAGTTCCTTTGTCTCTTTCACATTGTCATACTTACTTTAAATATCTGCAAGTGCTGGCAATGGTCTCCTTGTCATCTTGCACTGTTACAGCATAAGATCAAAAATTATGCAAGTTGGATAATATAATGAATTTTGAGATTTTGCTGGAATACTCCCATATTTTTTTTCAATAGGTTTTCCTCTCATGGAATCTTGTCATATTCTAAGAAATACATACAATTTACATTCTATGAGTATTCAATGCATCAAAAATGTGACTAAGTCCAAAATGAGAAAGTACTGTGTATGCGTTTTTTCTAAGTTGATGAATGTTGATTGAGGTCAATCAACTTGCTTCCTGCTGTCATGATTTGTCAGCAATTGACGTGTATAGATTTGAAGTCTAGATAGACCAAATATTACTCAGTATCGTGCACGTCAATGCGGTATGAACTTTATTACCTAGATAGACCAAATATTACTAGGTAACTAATATAAGTGTCATGCTTTACTAAAATATGAAAGATACACACCTCAGTATTGTGCACGTCAATGCGGTACGAACTGAGGTGTGACAGAGAAAATAAAAAAACATTTTAAGAGGGGCATAGCCAAATCCACATGATACATGTCTCCTATGTCTCCAGTCAGGGGCTCAGAGGTGTGATCCACTTTTAACACTCCCACTCGTGGGAAGGCGGAGTCCCATGGCCTTCGCAAACTTCCAATGCTTGTCATGAGGGAGGGCC
The DNA here is from genome assembly GCA_027475525.1 of Macrolepiota albuminosa. Taxonomy (NCBI): domain Eukaryota; kingdom Fungi; phylum Basidiomycota; class Agaricomycetes; order Agaricales; family Agaricaceae; genus Macrolepiota; species Macrolepiota albuminosa. The sequence goes on along the minus strand of JAMWFC010000055.1, from coordinate 1,887,709 downwards.
TTTGTGAATATGTCCACGACCATGTCTTCAGTGGGTACGTAACGCTGTAACGAAGTTACAGGATTTGTGAGAGCTTAAGTTCACACAGTACAGAATCAGACCAGACCGGTCTATTGACTCTGTAGTGTAAAACAAAATTAAGCTGCTTAATAAGCAGCACATATGTACGTATATATAGTAAAGTAATTAATATATTATATTTATTATAATAAATATAATATAATACCTAATACAGTAAGTAAAGCTATGTGGCCAACGCCACATAGCGGACTACGCTACACACCCCCCAATCAGACCGAGCTACGGTCTCGAGATAATACGACGGTCATGCCGTCGGTAAGTCTGGGACGGGGGCAATGGGAGAGTCCCCAGGCTCCCGGAATGGATTGGCAGTCGCGTCGTCCATGTCGTAGTCGAGGAGTTCATCCTCGGGTGCGGGCGCGTAAGAAGTACCCGAAGGCCCTGCTACAGGCAGGGAATCGTCATAGTCCCGGAGGGGGGACAGTGTGAGATTGGGGTCGATGGTTGACCCCGAGACGGTTGGTTGGGGATCAGGCAGATCCCCGGTGTCGGACGGGTACTGGCGCGTCCAGATTTCGCGGGCATGAATGTCTTGCCCGATAGAGAGGTACATCCCCTTGGCGAGCGCGTTGTCGTATGCACGACGACTGTCCTGCTGCTGGAGCATCAGGCGTTGACGATCGCCGATGGTGCCCTCGCGCCACCCATCCCACTGAGGCGACGACTGTCCTGCTGCTGGAGCATCAGGCGTTGACGATCGCCGATGGTGCCCTCGCGCCACCCATCCCACTGAGGGATGGACTGGGGTGTACCGTAGTGATCGAGGCGTTGTAGCCTCTCGTCGTCGATAGCAGCCGCCTCGTTGTAGAGCCGGCTGTCGCTGAAGAATAGATGGGCCAAGTAGGTGACCCCATAAGTGTACGCGTGGTCAGCCCAGCTGACCGGGATTTGGTTGTGAAGAAGGACGCGTAACGCGTCCGAAGTGGAGAACACGGAAGCTGACGCTTCCGGAATGTCCACAGCCCGACCTCGAAGGTAGGGTCGTCGGCGTGGATGGGCTCAAAGACTCGCCCCGTGGCTGCCTCGTACTCGGCCACGGCCTCACCTCGAAGGTAGGGTCGTCGGCGTGGATGGGCTCAAAGACTCGCCCCGTGGCTGCCTCGTACTCGGCCACGGCCTCTTTATAGAGGCCTGGCCTGGCGAAGACGTAGGCCAGGTACTTGTGTACCGTGGCCTTAGAGGGGCGGCTGGCGCTGAGGGCGCGTACAAGCGCAAACCCAAAGAGGCTGCGCCAATGAATGCGCATGGCTCGGTCCATGGCCAGACCGGTCCACACATTGGACGTCCCAGGACGTCCATAGAGGAGGGCGTATGAGCCCAGGTAGTCCAAAGCAAATGGTTGCTTTGGATCAGGGGGGGTAAGGCCGACGAAGGCAATCTTCCCTCCCTCTTTGCGGCGATAGAGCCGCGACGGCACAATCATTTGCGGGAAACTCTCCCGCTCCTCTGGACTCGTGAAGGGTACCGCGATAGTCCTATACTCGACCTCGTCGAGTAAATGAGACATAGCTCTGTCTCGGGCCGTAGGGTGGCAGTTGAGCGCCACCCGCTTGAATTCGTTGAGCAAGAGGTAGCCCAACTGACGCTGACAAAGCGGCGTAAACTGGTTGTTGACCAGTGCGTGAAGTCTGCAGACTTCTCGAGGGCTGCGGGGAAACCCGCAAGGTGCAACTTGGTACACCTTACTGTTGTGGGGCGTCGCGGCGGCGTTGCCCGGTTTGTCGTCCTTGAAGGACCTGGCTGCGCGGGCCTCTTGCCCGACGAAGATGGTATTGGTCCTTGGCGACCAATAGAATTGGGGGGCCACCCCACGCCAAAGAATGAGTTCTGGCACTCAATAGTGTGATCACGGTAGATCACCACACCGAGCGCATCAGGGCCAACCCCACGCCAAAGAATGAGTTCTGGCACTCAATAGTGTGATCACGGTAGATCACCACACCGAGCGCATCAGGGATGCGCCCAGTTTCGTCCTCAAGGAGGGCGGCCCCTCGTTTGGCGCTGTTCTGCGCCCAACGCTCCATCTTGGCTTGTCAATTGCTGTTGCGCCATTTGCGCACCATACGCTGTGCCGCCGTCTCGTGCGGCACTGGGGATTCCATACGAGCCTCTTCAGGCTCCTCATACCAATCGTCGTCGGAGGGAGGGGAAGGCAGCCTCTCCGGCTCCGACTTCTCAGATCGTGGGTCCATTGCCCACACACACCGCGGGAGTCGGGCTGGCAGGCCCTCTACCAGTATAGCGGGTAAAAAGGGGATGTTAGCCCCTGGGGCCCCTTTCGGGGCATCCTCGGAGAAGTGCACGTTGACGTAGGCGCGCCCTTCCGGTTGCTTACCCCGACGATCCTTTCGGGGTTGTGAGGCCTTGGCCTCAATGGGGCGTGTGCTCACGCCCCTGGAACTCTGCTCCCCAGAGTACGTGGTGGATACCATGGATACTGGTCGCAAAGACGCGACCTCAGACGCGCCGCTGGCGAGGCGCTGGATAAGCCGGGGGGCGGCTGGAGCAGGAACATCTTCATAAGGGAGGATGTCCCGTCCTAGACCGGCCTCCCGGCCGGGGGCAGCAACGCTCGACGTAATCGAGCGGGAGGGCGCGTCCTCCACTCCTTGCCGACGCGCCCTTTTGCTGGAGTCGGTGTCCCGACTCGGGGGTGTAGTCTGCCGCTTACGAGCGGCCGAAATGGCAAGGAGATCAGTTTTGCGCTGAGCGCGCATATGATCCATGTCGTCCATCATCCGGCAGATGAGGACGACTGCCTCCGCATCGCGGAGGAATGACGACTCTGCGGGTACATCGTACCCGTTATCTCCAAGACGTTGGAGAAGGGTAGCCAGGACTAAGTCCTGGCTGTGAGTGGGCTCGACAGCCCGTGCTTTTCCTTTGTCGCGTCGAGGACGCGACTCTTCTTCCGAGCTGGGCTCGGATTGGTGCGGCATCTCCAGCCGCTGTAGCAAGGAGAGCTTGGCCAGGCTCTCCGTCGGCGCATCGGACGATGATCCGACGCTTCGTTCTGTATTGAGAGTTTCTGCTCTCTCAATGGCCGCGGTGGCCTGCACGAGGGATGCTCGGCGTCCCTCTAGATTATCGGTTGGTACTGTGGTCGACAGAGAAATCGACCGGCCTCCCTTGGCTTGCGACTCATGCGAGTCGCTGTACTGGGGCATTGCGCCTCAAGCCCCCATCCAAGCCGGGGGGTACGGCATCATTACGGGCACACCACCCATCCCAGGGTAGTGCGCCGGGGCGGTAAACTGGGGAAAAGGATGTGTCCCCAGTTGCCCTGTTGCCGGTACAGGGGCAAGCTGCCTCCATGCCGGCGCTGCTTGGGGGCTGAATAGCCCCCCGTAGGCCTGTTGCTGGAATTGGCCCTCGGTGTGATGTGGCGCATAAGCGCCCGATGCTGGTTGTTGGGGCTGATAGCCGCCCACAGGTGCGTTCTGGGGCATGAAGTTGCCCTGCGTGGTTTGAAGTGGCGGATAGCCACTGATCACCAGCTGCTGCGGCGGGTAGCCCGCCGCTGGTTGTTGCTGCTGCTGTGGGAAGCCCACCGCCTGTTGCGATTGTCCCCACTGGGGCGCATTTTGGGTCAGCGGGGGAGCCATCTGCCCCCCCCTTCAGCCGACGGTAAGACCGACGGCGTACTCTCAAATTGCTGCTGCTGTAGCTGCTGCTGCTGCTGGTCACTTATGTCCACGGGCATGCTGTCCATGGTTGGGGAAAAAAGGCGAAAAAGAAATTTCGCCTTTTAAGACGTGTTTCAGCCACAGCTGCTGACCAACTCAGCCAAGCCGCGATCGGCACTGCCGATCAAATTAAGCGCCGGCACGCTTACTTAATTGATGTGGGCGCTTAACACCCTTCAACTCCAAATAACGGTCAAGTGCCGCTAGCTTGGAGCAATGGGAGTGTGGCTCCCATGTTGTGTCCCCCAGGGACCATTGTACCTCAAACTCGAGCGTGTTACGCTCAGTCCACCGGTGCCCAATTATGCACTCGACGAACCATTCGTCATCGTCTCGAGCCCCAAAATCATAGGGGCCTGGGGTCGCCCTGTTAGGGAACAGCGCATCGTCAGACGCGCTATAAGGTCGCAACAGCGACACATGAACTTAGGAACGATGCGTCGTTCCTGTAATGCCAGAGGCAGCTCCAACATGTAGTTGGAGGTACTTGGCTCTGCGTCTAGGACGCGGTATGGGCCCGTTCCTGTAATGCCAGAGGCAGCTCCAACATGTAGTTGGAGGTACTTGGCTCTGCGTCTAGGACGCGGTATGGGCCTACCCATTTCGGGCAGAGTTTACTCGCCCGTCCCTTCGGGAGCCTCAGATTACGCGTTGATAAGTACACCAACGCTCCTACAGCTATTGGCGGGTCTGTTCGCCTACGGTGATTGGCGTTCTTCGCCTGAAAGACTTGCGCCTCTATGATGGCGTCATGCGCCGCCGCGATGTTCTCCAGGGCCTGCCTGGCGAACTCGACAACTCCACGGTGAGCTACCGTATCAGCACGAAGTTCGTGCAGCATGGAGGGCAAGTACCCTCCGTTGAGTTCAAAGGGCGCATACCCTGTGGTCTCCGAGATACTCGCGTTAATCGCGAACTCAGTGAGTGGACACCAGTCCACCCAGTCCCGTTGGTCAGGGCAAACAACTGCCCTCAAAATCTGACCTATACTGCGGTTAACCCGCTCTGTCTGCCCATCCGTCTGCGGATGGAAGGACGTCGACATGAGGAGTCGCGCTCCTAGCAGTTTGTGGAGTTCTCTCCACCATTGAGACGTGAACTTTGAGTCACGATCACTCACAATGGTGCTAGGCAGCCCATGCAGCCTAACGATCTCCCTCAGGTAGATCCACGACAGCTCCTTAGCCGTCAGCGTAGTTCGCACCGGTATGAGGTGCACCATGCTTGTCATACGACATATGACTACCCAGAGGTAATCGAACCCTCTGGACTCGGGAAAGGGACCTACGAAGTCCATTCCAATTGAGTCCCAGGGTTTCACCGGCACGGGTAGCTGGTGTAGCTTCCCGAGAGGGGATCCAGGGGGCAACTTTGCCCTCTGACACGCTGCGCAGGACGCGCAAAACTTAGTCACTTCTTGGGCCATACGTGGCCACCAATACCATCGCCGGATGTAGCCCAATGTCCGGGTGGCACCAAAGTGCCCCACCAGGGCATGGGCCTGGTCCAAGACCCGCGTAACAATGGTACGCGTACGGGGGAGGCATACCACTGCCACCCCTTGACGGTTCTCCGTCGTGATGAGTCCACCAGGCTCATGCCTGAACCGAGGATGGTCGTCAGGATTGGCGATTATCTCGGCGAAGAGAGGATCATCGCCATAGTCCTGCACCACCTCCTGCCGGAAGTCGTCATTGACCAGGCTAGGAGGCTGGGATGAAGGCAATTCGCCTTCGAGCATCTCCGCAAGCGTAACGGGTACATCGTGGCGCTCGTGCTCCCTAGTGGATGCTGGGTCCACGGTTTCATGCTCCTTGAGCAACTGGGCGGCTACGTCCCGTTCTTCACGCTGCTCTCTGAGGCGAGTGCTTCGCCTCCGTTCATCGTCACGCATAGCACGTACTTCCAGGACATGCTCCCTGAGCTCCTGGTATCGGTGGAGAGGTAAATCCTCTCCATCAGGGTCTATGCGGCAGTCTGCCTGCACATACTCATGAGGCTCGTGAGCCTCCCCGACTACATCACTCTCAAAGTAGCGTGACAAGCAGTCTGCCACTTTGTTGAGTTCACCTTTAACATAGGTGATGTCGAACTGGTATCTCGACATGTAGTCTATCCACCGTCGCTGACGCGGCGACAAGTTCACCTGAGTTTTAAAGAACTCAAGGGCCTTGTGGTCCGTTATGATGTGGATGGGGTATCCCATCAGCTTATCCTCCCACTTGAGGAGAGCCTCGAGTATGGCAAGAGTCTCCAACTCGTGCACTGCATAGTTTTGCTGGGCCGTCGTAAACTTCTTCGACATGAACCCTGCTGGGCGGCACGTCTGCCAGCTGCTTCCCTGGCCGTACATGGCCCCGACGCCTGTCTTGGACGTCGCAAATGAGCCATATTGGCTCGTCCCGTCTAGGGTCGATTGGTCGAATCACCGGAGTCTTCGTACAGATCCGTTTGAGCAAATGAGCCATATTGGCTCGTCCCGTCTAGGGTCGATTGGTCGAATCACCGGAGTCTTCGTACAGATCCGTTTGACCATCTCGAAGCACCGCTGGTGCAACGGCCTCCAATTGAACGGTGATCCGTTCTGCGTCATGGCCATAAGTGGCCCAGTATAGGCTGTGACATCGGGCAAGAAGCTCGATATGTAGTTGACAAGGCCAACGAATCGTTGGATGTCATTGTAGTTTCGGGGCGTGCGCCACTCCCGAATACGATCGAGCTTGTCCTGATCAGGGTGGATACCCCGCTCGTCTATGACATGCCCTAGGCAGTCTATACTCTGAGCGTAGAGCTCACATTTTTTCCACTTCAAGTACAACTTGTACTTGCGCAGTCGTTCGAATACGACTCTGAGGTGCTGCTCATGCTCCTCCATGGTATCCGAGTAGATGAATATGTCATCTAAGTAGACGTGCATGAAACGTCCTATTACGTCTCGGAAGATAGAGGTCATTAGCCTCTGGAAAGTTGCTGGAGCATTGCAGTCTCCAATCTGCATTATATTGCTCGTGAATGTACCCATGATCGACGCAAATACGGTCTTGGGTACGTCCTCGGTGCGAATGCACCTGCTCGTAAGCGTCAGTAAGGTCAATCTTCGAGCGATACTTCGCCCGAGCCACGTCTTCCCGGATCACCTCTGCACCTGCTCGTAAGCGTCAGTAAGGTCAATCTTCGAGCGATACTTCGCCCGAGCCACGTCTTCCCGGATCACCTCTTGATCTGGTAAAGGAGTTACATCCTTTATGGTATTGTCATTGCGCTGACGCGCATCAAGAGCTGTTCAAAGGGTTCCATCCTTCTTCGGGATGCACAATAACGGTGCAGCTTGAGCGGTGGTGCATGGGGACCACCATTGAGCATTCAAATAGCGATTAGTCTTATCGCGTAGTTGCTCCTGGAGGGCGCGCGGACAGCGCGGCAAGTGGTACTTATACTGCTTGCTCTCGTCTATGAGATTAATCTCATGGTTCACCTCCCGCCATGGCGGCAGCTCCTCCTTGGTCCCGTTGACCATGTCGGCGAATTCTTCTTGCCATTGCTGACGCAACCGAGGAATATCTTCCTCACGAAGGCTTGTCGCCTTCTGCTTCCCCTTCATACGCACCGGGGGAAGTAATTCCACCGTCTCTGAGGGTGGCCGAGGCGGCGGTGCATACTGCTCGCGCATTGCGAGCACCCGATTGACACTGTCATCAGGTATATGTAGTCTCAGCGGAGCACCCGCTACCGCTGCCTTACAAGCCACGAGGCTTCTTCCCTCACGTACAAGCGAGTACGCTACGGATACCTCGTCCGGGGCTGGCTGGCGATACACTGGTTTGACGGTCATCCGTCTCTGGTGCGCATTTCGCGCACACGTGGCTGCCACCAGCTCGTTCCACTCTTGCAGCATTCGGGGGTCGTATGCCCAGTCGTACTCCGGTAGGGGAGCTGGTCGCTCCCATAGGGACCGTGTGTCCCCCTCTACTGAGGCTTCCGCCTCTCGGATGCTGTCTTCAAGTCTTCCAACTTGACTCGTGAGGACGTAGGTGGACATACGTCCACTGAGTCCTCCCGTCGTCTCGCCTTGCGATCAAGTCTTCCAACTTGACTCGTGAGGACGTAGGTGGACATACGTCCACTGAGTCCTCCCGTCGTCTCGCCTTGCGATGGCGTTTGTCTGGAGGCCTTGCGCCTCGAATCTCAGGAGCGATTATTCGCTCATTGCTCCTCTTGGAGGTTTGATACTCCTCCTCGCTCATCATTACCACGTTGTGGTCTGCTCTCAGTCCAGGCATAGCCTGCACTTCCTCCTCCACATCCTCCACGGTCAGCACTCTGCGCCGGCCAAGTCATGGAGAGTCCTTGCGTTTCTCCGTAGTGCGATGACGTCGCAGACGATTATCAGTGTCGTCTGCTGTTGCTCGTTCGGCTGGGATCACTTTCCCATTCACTAGTACCTGACATTGGTCAAAGTCTAGTATGACTTTGTTACGCCGCATGAATGGCATTCCCAGTATCATATCGTAGCGATCGAAGTTCGCTACATCCATGTATTCCCGGCTACATGAGCCCGGCGTTTGGACATTCACATTTGTCCCGTACTGCACCATGGCTCGGCTCCCTACGGTGCCCAGCTGTAACGCCAATGGCGTATCCAACTCCTGCACGGATATTCCGTACACATGGGCGAACTGGGGCGTTATGCCCGATGTGGTACTCCCAGAGTCCCATAGGGTCCATGCCTTGTGGCCGTCTACGTCCACATACGAGACCAGGCACTCCTTGTCTGCTCGCTTCAATGTAGGGCGCTGCAAAGTGCCCTCTGCACGACGAAGGGTCACCTTCTTCATCCGAACTACGTTATTCCGTTCGGGATCATTTGTGGACGGCCAATCCGTCATCGCTGCTAGGCACTCAGAGTCGCTGTCGCAACTGTAATACTCATTGTCGTAGACGTCGTCATATACGTCGACTGTGACGTACTCCTCCCCCTCCACGACCACACTCTCGGGCTCGGCGCCCAATGCCTCCTCTGGGGGCTCCTGGTCGTTTGTGGGGTTCTCCGCCTCAGAATTGGCAGATACGTCTCCGTCACTCCCACTCGCGGCTGCAGTATGTGCAGCTCGAAGGTGGGCGCGGGGTGTATACCCCTTCCTCGGGGGTCCTGGCTTCGCAGGGCAGTTGGTAGCGTAGTGGCCTGGTTGGCCACACGCGAAACAAGTCCCCGTCTGACCTGGTGGGTTGGCCGGTTTGAAGTCCGGCCTTGATTTAGGACGTTCTCCGTCCGGCGCCCGCTCTGGGCGTGGGCAGCTCCGCCCTCGGTTCGCAACAGGGGTCTTGCGTACAACAAACTGCGTGTTGCGGTCACGATCCAAATCGGTCTTCTTGGCCAGGAAGGTCCCCACATGCTGACCCCGTGAGGGCGTCCCACCAGGCGGTAGTCGCCTGGATCCCCCTTTGTGTCCACTCCGATGTTCGTAGTGGTTAGCAGTCTTCAGAGACTGCTCATACCGGATGGCATATGCCACGAATTCTTCCACATCGTTGACTTCTGGGGACAAGCCGTCCTCACGTATCAAATAGCGGCGCATATCCGCTGGAATGCCATCCAAGAACGTTTCGAGCATTGTATACCCGTCCGGGTATACTGCCATGTTCTGGGCATGGTCATTAAGGGTATCATAGAACCCTTGTACTCCCAACTTCTCGGTGTACTTGGCGGACTGGAAGTCCCGCCTTGCATCCTGGAGCGTTGAGGGGTGTACGAATCGATCGTACAGTCCTGTAAGGACTCCTTTAAACGTCCAGTCATATTGGACACGATTGACGTGCAGTACTGCCCGTCGAAACCAACCCATGGCCTCTCCGGCCAAGAACTCAGGCAGAACGAAAATTCGTTCTCGTTCCATACGGTCACCTCCATATAAGCACATGGCAAGATGGGTGCATACATCCATCGCCCAATCTTCCAGGTCGCTGAACTTGGACGCGCCTGTATAGGCACGAATGTGCCTACTGTCTGCTTTACGCAGCTTCACTCCGTCTGGTAACCGTAAGGTTACGCCCAGGGCATCATCGACTACTCGATGCAGGCGATCGTGCATGGCTTCACGATGCATTCGGATGGCTTCCCGCTGACCCGGGGATCTAGTCGCCAAATCAGCGGCATGGGGAAGTGACTTTCCCCGTCCACCTTGCGGGGGACGTCCCGAGCCTCCTCGACTGTGGGCATAATTGCCCTCGTCTCGAGGAATCGACCTAGGGCCGTCATCCCGGCCGTTACCAGGGACATCACGTCTCGTGGCGCCATCTCGATCGAGGAAGTCTCCTCGATCATGATCGTTGCGCCGCCCTGGACCTGGAGAAGCTTGATTCTCCTGACCCTGCGTGACGAATTGACGACGCATCTCGTCAATGGGCTTAGTGCCCTCGAATACGATGCCCTGATCGTCTATAAGGGACTGTCCCTTAGTCCTGAGGTCGCCATTGCGCATACGTTGGTACGCGACTCTGTCGCTCAACGTTTCGGCCATGGGCACGCGCGGCATCACGGATGCCTCGCTTTCCACTTTGAGCACAGTGCTATTGTGCCCATCCGGACCTGACATATCTGTCCTACGGTCATGGTTACGCATGTGCGGGGGCTCCTCACGCCACCCTTGTCCTGCTGGAGTATAAAAAGTACTCACCGGTCTTACTTCGGGCACTTCTTGCGCCCGTGCTAGTGCCTCCACTAGCTCGATTCCGACGTCTTGATTGCGTCGTGCCGAGCATTCCTCGGACGTGTGGCTCCAGGGGGTCGAGACCCCCGATTGCCGTGTGGCCTTACGCTGCACATACATTTGCAGCTCCATAGTGAGCACTCTCACCATTAAATCAGTATATTTCGTACTGAATACATTGGGCACTTCGTGCCCTTGTCGCCTAAGTGCTACTATATGGGCTGACGCGTAGCGCTCGAGTCGCGCTTGGGTGGTGTATTTCATCACCTCTGGGTGCAAGTCCCAGAACACCCGCAAGCGCACGGTGTACGCGGTTTTCAGCCGCTGTTCCTCTGCTCCGACGTCGTCGTCACTTGACGACTCCATCACCTCCTCTGGAAGCTCTACAACCTCCGGAGCTTCCTCCACTGCTGGTGTGCGCGGAAATCGATCTTCTGCGCGGTATCCTTCAGGCCTTGCAGCCTCCTCCGGTACCTCTTCTAAGCGGGCTTCCGCTACTTTAGAAGGCATTGGACCCGCTGTGGACCGCCTGGTCCCACTGCTCCGGTTCGCAGGGAGGGTTCTCCCAGTCCGTACTGACGACTCAGCGTCTCCTGGGGCGCCATAGGCGCCGGTTAACTGTCGGCCGTCCTGTGGGGGTCCTTTGGAAGCCAGTCGGCTAGACCGTCGCGGTCCTCCTGGCAGCTGCGTAACTGGGGGCGTTAATCCCCCGGGCATCTTGTCCTGGAGGCGTTGCGGGCCGTCCTGCTGTGAGCTTTCAGCTCTCCGGGCCTCGCTCTCATTCCCGGCTAGGTCGGTACTCTGACCTCGGTCTCGAGCCTTGGGTCTTACCTGACCCGCATTGGACGCTGACGCGTCCTGGGTGTCTGCTGGGTCTCCCCGTAGGTCGTGGGCATTTCGCCCGCCGTCAGTGGGCGCTGCAGGTATGGGATTACTCATCGATCCCCTGTTTGAAATTTGCATGGTGTGGCTGTGCAAGAAGCTCGAGAAGCTGATAGAGTTCTGTCAACGAACTCAACGACTGACGTCGGATGCTAGGCAATAGATCCTAGCTGGCGGATTCAAAAAAATGTAACGAAGTTACAGGATTTGTGAGAGCTTAAGTTCACACAGTACAGAATCAGACCAGACCGGTCTATTGACTATGTAGTGTAAAACAAAATTAAGCTGCTTAATAAGCAGCACATATGTACGTATATATAGTAAAGTAATTAATATATTATATTTATTATAATAAATATAATATAATACCTAATACAGTAAGTAAAGCTATGTGGCCAACGCCACATAGCGGACTACGCTACAAACGCACAGTGGCCTCGCCTTTTGCTACCAGGTCATCTCGGAGGTAATGGTATTTGCATTGAATATGTTTTGTCCGGGATCGGTATTGGGCTTCTTTAGTTAGGATTATCGCAGCTTGATTATTGCACAGTAAGTTTGAAGGCCCTTTTTGCACATGTCCGATGTCCTCAAAGAAGGTTCGAAGCCATGCCAAATGCTGTCTCACGTAGCACAGACCAATATACTCGGATTCAGTTGATGACAGCGCTACCATGGTCTGGCGCTTGCTTGCCCACCCTATGGCACCTCAAACAGAGATGAATACATATTCGGAGGTTGATCGAGATGTGTCAACATCTCCAGACCAGTCAGCATCTGAGTACCCATGAAAGGACATATCCATTCTGACGTCGTTTCTGTCGAATCGTAATTCCATCCTGCTGGTAGTGTTGAGGTATTGTAGTACCCGCTTTGTGGCATTCCAGTGGTGCCATTTTGGGTTCGCGCTGAATCGTCCAAGTACGCCGACAACGTAGGCAATGTCTGGTCTTGTTTCCATCATGGCATACATGAGGGATCCAACCACGCTTGAGTATGTTACGTGTTTTCCATTTATTTCCATATCCATGACCATAGCGTTGTTTTCAGGGTCCCTGGCCATAAGTCTTGAACTTGTGGCCATAGGGGTCCAAGTCAGCTTGGAATTGATCATGCCGTATCGCTCAACGACGGCCTTGATGTATTGCTGTTGCCTTAAGTTTATTGTGCGTGCTTTCCGATCCCTTTTGATCTGGATTCCTAGAATGTAGGTCGCTGCCTCTAGATCACGCATCTTAAAGATGCTTCCTAGCTGTGCCTTTACTTCGTTTAAGAAGGGGCATGAGTTTGCCATGAGAATAAAGTTGTCAACGTACACTACCAGGAAGCAGATTTTGTTCCCTTTTCGATACACGTAGAGGCATGTCTCAGCATTTAGGCGCGTGAATCCAAAGTTTTGCAGCTTTTTATCCAGTGTGACGTTCCAGGTCCTGCCAGCTTGCTTGAGTCCATACAGTGAACGTCTCAAGCACCAGCAGTGGCCCCGCGGTATTTTTACATCTTCAGGTGGGATCATGTAGAGTTCCTCTTCAAGTTCTCCGTTCAGGTATGCGGTGGCAATGTCCATCTGATCTAGTTCTAAATTGTATTTTGCCGCCAGTGCCAAGATTATTCGTATCGACTCTAGGTTCGCAACCGGCGCCCATACTTCCTTATAATCCACACCTTCCACTTGGGTGAATCCCTGGGCAACAATCCGCACCTTGTAACGTTCAACGTTTCCGTTTGCATCATACTTTATGTGAAACACTAGTTTGGAAGTAATCGGTTTCACTCCCTTTGGCATGGGCACTACTTCGAAAACGTCATTGTCGATGAGGCTTTGGAGTTCCTCTTGCAGTGCGGGTCTCCAGTGCTCACCATCCTGGCCTTCGAAGGCTTCCTTTGCATTTTTGGGTAGTGGGCATTTGGATGGCCCACTTTTGGATATTCCCGCAAAGTAGGCTTTCTCGTCTTCCTCTGATTCTGTAAGATCAGTGAGATCACTAAGTTCTGAATTGTTGGCTCTTGCTTGAATATCTAACAGTGTACGGTGAGTCCCTCCCACTTCTGCTGGACCAATGTTCTGAGTCGTTTTGGCTCGTTTTTTGGCTCGACTTTCTTCCTTCTGCTGTCTTTCCAACTCTACAGCTCGGCAATAATCTGTGTCTCATTGTACAGGTTTTTGGGTGTGTGTTGGGCACCTCTCATCTTGAGCATATCCCACTGGCTTCAATTCAGTGGCCCTCTTTCTCTTTCATGAGACTTTGGATGCGGCCTTAGGTAACGCAGGTGGCGATGTGCGTGGTGACGAATCTGGAGTGTAGTACTCACTTTCGGTTTTTGGGGTATCCGGTCGCTCCGCTCCCACTGACCTTGCATCGCTTTCGTAAGTTGATTTGTCGTCAGATTCGTGGATCTCATCATTTTGGCTTGCAGGCCTCCTTTTAGTCATTGGTTGTAACATATTTGGCTCCCACTTGCGTTCTGACGCTGGCGCTGTTTGTTTTTTGGATTCGAGGATTTCTGTGGTTAGGCAGGGAGTTTTGTCAAAGCAGACATGGCGACTACTAAACTCTTTTCTCGTTTTTAAGTCTAGAAGTTTGTAAGCCTTCTTTCCAGTGGTGTAGCCAATGAGCACAGCTTTGCGCGCCTTGCTTGCAAACTTTCCCTCACGTTTGTCTTTGGGGATGAGGGCATAAGCAGTCGATCCAAATGGTCAAAGCCAGGAAATGTCAACTTTGCGCTTGAAGATTACTTTTGCCTTTCAAACCGGAGGCTGGTGTCCTTCCAATGACAGTGGCGGCAGTTGTCATCGCATCTGACCAGAAAGATTTTGGCAGCCCTGATTCTATGAGTATCGCAGTTGCGGTGTTTACTAGGGACTGATTCATGCGTTTGGCCAGTCCATTCTGTTCAGGGGTGTTGGGTGCCATTGTTAAGTGTACGGTACCGGTTTTCCCAAGCTCGTCTTGGAAGCCTTTTCCAGTGTATTCCCCACCGTTGTCCAATTGGAAGAAGTTTATGAAGTTTTCGGAGAGATGGAGCTCCTCAATCTCAGCTCCCAAGTGTGTTTGGATATTGTTTTTGAACTCACAGAAACGTGACAAAGCTTTGTCCTTTCTTTTCATGAAATACACCCAAGGAAAACGCCCATACCCATCAATGAATGAGATCCAGTATTTGTTTCCATGGCGATCTGCCAGTGTCACTGGTCCTCTGACATCTGAATGTATGATCTGAAATGGATGAGTGGCCTTCTGCCCTTCATGCCTGAAAGGAAGTTTCTTCAATTTTGCTAACACGCACGGTTCACAAAATTTTGGTTTTCCCATCGTTTTATCGATCCCTTCGATGCATCTGTCATTTACCATTTGAATGAGTCGATTCAGAGATATGTGCGCAAGACGCCGGTATAGCGTATTGATGTCAATGGATGTGAGTGCATGCATTGGGGAGGATACATTTAAGTGGTATAAGTCTCCCTTTTGTGACCCCATGAGCATTATTTTTCGCCCCTTTGAGGTTTTTATTTTGCACGCTCCGTTCTTAAATGTCGTGTAATACCCAGCCTTGTCGAGCTGGCATATTGATATGAGGCTGAGCTGGAAGGAGGGTACATATAGGGTACTCTCAAGCTCTGTGACTCTGGTGCAGCCATCGACTACACATTCAAGCATGACTGTGCCAATACCAGTAGCTTCGACATAAGAATTGTCCCCGAAGTGAATTTTTTGGGGGGGCTTTAATTCCTTGAAGGTGCCACATTTGAACCATTTGCGATGGGGAGTCATGTGAGCCGATGCACCGGAGTCAGCTATGGTGTGTGAGCTGGCAAAGTCCTTTGAGGCACTCCCAACACAAGCCAAAATGCGTGACATTAAAGCCTTAGAGACCTGGGTGGATTTGGTACTCGAAATTCCTACACTCCCACCATCCAAAGTGCTCTCCGTTCCATCTGAGCTCTCACTTTCAGACTCAGAATTGTGACTGGCCTGATTTGCCTTTGTTCTCGTTTTCTTTTTGCCCTTCTTCTTCTTCCCATCCTTTTTTGCTTTGAGCATGCGGCAATCGGATGTGTTGTGGGATGCCGATCTGTGGAATTTGCACCACATGTCGGTTTTACCCTTTGGCTTGTGTTTGGCTGTTACATCAGCCTTCAGGGCGGCATCTGCTGATGAAGGTCCTTGTTGGGCAGTAACGTTAAACTTGAGGCGATCTGCGACTTCTGAAAAGGATAGACCCTTTCCGGATGACATGGAGCTCAGGACAGTTGAGCGGAAGGATTCCCACATGCCTTCTTCAGGAAGGGAGTCAAGTAGTATGAATGCGAGAAACTCGCAATCAACTTCCTTTTTCATCGCCGTGAGTTTTGCATCATCAGCTAGTATTGCAGATATGTGACCGTTCAATGAGGAAGGGGATCCGTCCCACTTGAGTCGGTTCATGTGGACGTATGTATAGAAGGCGCTGACACTAACGTTGGTGTTCTCATGGATTTCGACAAGCTTGTCATACATTTCCTTTGTGCTCAGTAGGTTACCGATTTGGAGTAGCAGATTGTCGGATACATGTGCAATGATGATACCGATGGCCTTCGAATCCTGAATGGCCCAGCTTTCAGAGTGTCCAGTCGGAGTATCCGGTGCACCCAGGGACCTCACTGTCGTGACTGTTTCCCATACTTTTTCTTGCCGGAGCTTTCCTAATATTCTCATCTTCCAGATTTGGAAGTTCTTGGGTCCAGTGAGCATTGGGCATGCTGTGGCGTCTGACATGTTTGTATGTCTTGATGTCGTGTTTCCTGGAGTGATCCGGGTGATCTCGGAGAGACCGAGTGGTTAGCCTTTGCAGTTGGAGGATGGAATTCTAATGCTTCCATATAGTTCGTTTCTCTGTCTTTGCTGTTAGGCTATGGGGCCCATAACCTGTCAGCAATTGACGTGTATAGATTTGAAGTCTAGATATACCAAATATTACTCAGTATTGTGCATGTCAATGCGGTACGAACTTTATTACCTAGATAGACCAAATATTACTAGGTAACTAATATAAGTGTCATGCTTTACTAAAATACGAAAGATACACACCTCAGTATCGTGCACGTCAATGCGGTACGAACTGAGGTGTGACAGAGAAAATAAAAAAACATTTTAAGAGGGGCATAGCCGAATCCACGTGATACATGTCTCCTATGTCTCCAGTCAGGGGCTCAGAGGTGTGATCCACTTTTAACATGATTGACATACAGACTTTTTTTGTATCCATAACATCCTCTTTTTTCCATTTTTTTAGCACTTTGCAGCTGATTGATCAGCATAAGATTAGCCTAGTTATCAAGACCAGTGTGTGGCTGGTCTCAGTAGAAATGTATGGCTTTCACTTCTGTTCCAGGTCTCACCAGCTATTCATCATTTGATTTAGGATAAGGTAGCAAGACATCTGCCATGAGTTTTTCTGGACAATCCATTGCCTCAATGAACTGAGCTCCAATAAGTGCCTGAATACAATGCATTGACAATGGGCAAGCCATTTATCTTTCTAATGAATACATTTACTCACCTTGGCATGTGCCATACTCAACTCCATTGCAAGTCTGCTTTTTTGATTATAACTGACATTTTCAAGTTCATTCTTGAGCTTGATACCACTATTTTCCTCCTCCATTGAGTATGTAACTTCCATCCTCTCTTTCTTCAGCCCATCAAGCTCCTGAAATATCTTCTTGTTTGTGTTCTTTCCCTCAGTGATAGTTCTTTTGTTGCACTCCTTCAAGTATTTATTTTCAGCCTTCAATGTTTTGATATCTTTTTCCAGCACTGCAATTCTCATCTCCAATGTTGTTACTCAACTTACTACTGCAGTTCTTGACACCTTCTTGCACAATGCAGGAACATCAATGAGCAAAAGTAGAACCAGATCAATAACTGGCATTGATATTGTGGGTTAGGCAGTAATCAAGATATTTTTGCAGCCAAGAGTTGAAGAACTAGTAGGAAAATTGAATGTTGGATAGCTATAGGAGGTGCTCAGGTATGCTAGCTTTACATGCTCTATACATTTTGTTTCCTCTCTTATCCATTGACACCTGGGCTGTGCAAAAAGAAGCAGTACAGATTCATTTATAGGTCAAATTATCTGTACAGTATAATTCAAGGGTATTCTATGTGAGAAAACTTGAGGGTATTGGTGGTAAAATCAGGAAATCCTAGTAAATATCCCAACTGAGAGGTTTTGAGGGTATTTTAAAGAACATTTGAGGTTTTCTGAAAATTTACTCACATTTCCTCAGTTTGATATTTGAGAGCTTATGCTGTGTGTGCTTGCAGGTAAGAATTATTTACATATAATTTTAGTTGTCTCACAATATGCTTGCAGCACCATTGTTTATTGTTGATTGTAACACATATTTTTTCCCACTCTCTATCTCTATTCATTATACCATTCTACTCACAGTTATATTTATATTCTGCTACTTATACTTATATTCACTACACACTAGTTCCTCATAGTTAGCTTGAGTTTTGGCCTCTTATCTTCTCTTGAGAGGAAAAACTGATCCTCAAGAATTAGTCTAGGACTCAAGAAATACTATCATTTCTTTCCTGCTGATAGGCTTTTACTTAGACTGAGCGCATCAAGAGACATTATAGGTTGACCAACACTTGACATACTGGAGACTCTAGCAACCAGTTTGGGTACAGAGCAGCCCTAGCTCTGTCACTCTATTGCAGACCAACACTTGACATACTGGAGACTCTAGCAACCAGTTTGGGTACAGAGCAGCCCTAGCTCTGTCACTCTATTGCAAGACTTATCCATTTCCCTTAATCACCAGTTATCAGTCCTTCAGCACACTCCCTTCATCTACTTCAAGAATCAAGGAGGCTCAGAACTTATAGCGCTAGCACAATGGCAGGGAGTTGACTCTGACCAAACCCCAATCAATACCAGAAGAGGTTAATAGTTGGTGCTGTCAATCACTGAGGCACTTCAATCAGAAGTTTAAAGGAATCAATGATGACAAGACAGGATACATGCAGATCCAACATTCAAATCTATCAAAAGATGGTACAATATTTAGCACTGGAATTAGTGCTCATGGCATCTGTTGAGGATTTTCCAACCATACCCTGGAATGGCCTGACCAATTAAATTACATTAAAAAGTGAACAGATTCATACAATTTCTAAGTAGTTTTAGAGTTGCCATTGGTCACCGTCACCTATGTGCTACAGATTGCTGTTGACAGGTGGCTATTAGCTACAGCCACAAGGAGAGGTGCTAATTGGTAGCACTGCCAATGGATTTATTTTTGGAAATACAGTAGCACATAGTATAAAGGCTAGCTACTCTACATGTATATAACAACAAATTGTAACCTCTTGAGCACCTAGTTACACTTAGCATTTAAATCATGCTAGCTTTGCCTGACTTTGTCACTAAGTTTGGTGCTAGCTTTATCTATTTTGTCTTTGTTGTTTACGGTGCCACCTATGGGCACATCACGCTGCACTATTTGTTTTCTTCTCTATATCTTTGCTTAAACTACGATGCTTACCGTTTGCTAGGTAGCACCCAAGGCACTATTATCTAGCACATCATTCTACTACATCTGCTTGAGCACACTGGAACCCTGTCAGGACTCCTCACAACTCTGCATGCCAGGTGCTGGAGACGGTGTTGTACTGTGTATATGTCCAGCACACTTAACCACAGTTGGCATCATCACTGCAATGTTGCACCAACTTGACAACAATTTCTCCTAACTAAACTCTTAAGTCTTCTCAACAAGTACTCTCTTTATCGGTCCTCACTCATCACCCTCATTCTTGGCAGCATTGAATTAATTGAATATTTTTGGCATAGAAAAAATATTTTAACTGAACTTAAAAAAATTACAGAACAAATTGCCATAGGATGCTTGCTCTGATTCTTAGATTCAAGAATGACTGATATAGTTCTGTAATGGAGCGTCACACTTATCTTCACACAAGAAGGTTCTAGCTTGTAACCAACAGTTACATTTTTTAAAATCTTCTGTGATCGGCTCTAGACTCTAGGCTTGTTACTGACTAGGCAACTCATCAAAATCTTGACTTCTTTTGGCATTATATCAAAAAATGTGCTTCCATGACTGGTTTTCTTGATCTGGATCCTCCATTTCTAAATACAGGTGATCCACCTGTGTTGCAAGCTATGCAGATGCAAGCCATATTTACTTACTAGCCCCTGCCAAAATGGGATGAAAAGCTACCTTGCAATGTTAGCACAAGCTTTGGAATGCTGAGTGGACTATTTTTATCACAGATGATGTCCATTGTATAGCCCGATGGTGAACCAGGGGAGAAATCTGTTGTTTCAGGAGTGTTGCTACCAGTGAGCCAAATGCTTTCACTGACATACCCAGTATTACCCAAGAGCTCATCAGCTCAGTCCAAAGATCAACCAAACCTTGCACAGTATTCAGAGCTGGTGCAAGGCAGCACTTTCATGCACAGCACCCCATTTTGGACTGCGCTGATGGAGTGACATTTGAAGTATGTGGTGGACATTGCCACTGAACCAGGATAGTTGTCATCAATGACACATGTACTGCAGCAAGGACCAACTATAAGAGTCAGCAGAGAGGACAATGATGTCATATAGCTGGGAAAGGCACCCTTGGCACCTAGAAATCAAGAGTTGCATGAAGAGGTCAGCAAACAGTTGCAGGTGAGGCATGAAGGCCTCAGGAGAGTGCTAGACTTAGAGTCTGAACTGGATTCTTCAGATGATGAGAAAAGTAAGAGGTTGCATTCGACTCTGTCTATCCAGTTACAGCTGGTATTGGACCAATATCCATTGGTTGCTAAGGAATTGACATGAAAGCATCTGCAGCTATATGTTAGTAAAGCATCTACAGTTACTGGCTGCTAGGAGCCATGATGTACCTTATGCAGATTTGACAGAATATATCAAATTATTTGTACATATCTTCAAACTTGAAGTGGTGGAATATCTCAAGTGCAAAGCAGTGTGAGGGTCAGCAGTCTCAATGGCCATGCCAGCCAACTCAGTAGAATGCAAAATGAGTGTGCATCAATGAGCACTGTTGATTGTGGATGCAATAGAATTGCTAAATGCATTTCATCAGGCCAATGAGTCTCAGCAAGACTATATCAGGTGTCAGAAGGCTATAAATCATCAATGCAATATCAGCAGAGTGCCTCAGCAGGCATGGTCTGAAGTGGAGACTGTAATGATAACTCCAGCAGAGCCAGAGGTGTCACTTGCTGTGCAAGAGGTTAAGACACCTCAAAAGCAAGTCACCATCAAAGAAGAGGTGGACAAAGTCTACATTCTTGAGGAGCAAATACAACCATGATGCATAGCATGACGCATTCACTTGGTGGACAATTGGAACAAACATGTAAATTACCAGAGAATGTGCAACTAGGATTTGCGCAATCATGGTGAGTTATTTATTGACAACCAGGGGATAGTCTTTAAAGGGCATGAAGGTGTGACAAATGACTGTTGATAATATGCGGCAACAGTTTGCTACTCAAACTGCTGAACCAGACAGAGATCCAGAGGGTAGTGATGATAGTAAAGATTACTATAATAGGAGAGAGCAGAATTGTCACATTAACAATGGTGGAGGTTGTGATCATAGACAAAACAATCAAGACAATAATAATTGTTATAATAGTGGCAGGCAGGCTGGTGGACCACCAGCAGATCAAGAGGTGAGGCAACAGCCCACCCCATTGCCAGAAAGGATGGCCAATGAACACCTGTTTTGCAGCCCTCAAGCATTCTCAATGCCCACCCCTCATGATCTGCATGAAAATATGCCTGGAATGAATGAGGCAGTACAGATCCATATGGATTATATGCATGACAACCTCACTTGTCTGGTGAATGACTCCTTTAAAGTCAGGTTTAAATTCCCTGCTGGGGTAAGTCCCTGCAAATCTGATAGTAAGCACATATGTGCATATGCTGGAGGGCATAGGTTCTTGCAGCTGGAGGACTAGGCCATAGATGTCAGCTACCACCTAGCAGCCTGCTGCTATGGTGGAGATGTTATAGACTAGGAGAGAGTATTTGTGATATACAAATTTATGGAAGGAGAGGCTCAGAATTGGTTCTGCTGCCATGTCCTTCACATCAATTGCAATAAATCGCATTGGACATTTAAAGAGGTCCTGATAGGACTGTATAATTGTTTCATCAATGCTGCAACTATGCAGGAAGCTCATGATGCCTTTAGAAAGGCAGTGTATGATGCCAAGACTAGTGTCTAGACCTTCTATGATGACCAGGTGGGTCATGCACAGAATATGGCTGTTTATCCAGACAAATACACTATTCATGAGACATTTCTGGATGGAATACCAGCAGATATGAGGAGAGTATTGATACATGATGACAATTTGTCTCCAGAGGTCAATATAGTGACTGAGTTCTTGGCATATGCCATTCAGTATAAGCAGTTGACATGAACTGCAAATCATTATGAACAGCATAGTTTATGCCAAGGGCCTGTGAACTATCAGGCAGTGAAAGTGGGAACCTTCCTTGCCAAATGGTTGGAGATGGAGAACAATTGCAATATGTGATTTGTTGTCTACAAGACAATTCCTGGAGGCCAATGGCCTCAACCAAAACCTGCTAAATATCCACCAGCAAAAGATAGTCAACTTTATTTGGGTCAAAACCAAGTAGCAGCTAGAAGGGGTGCAGTGCCTGCAACATGTATAGTTAGCAAACCCAATGTGGTTCCCAAAGCAGCTCAGAGAAGGCCTGTAGGAGACTCTTTAGCATGCTACAATTGTAGGAGGATTGGACATTTTGCTAAGGAATGCCCATTGTGAGAGGTAGATGCCATTGCGCTGGTTCTTGTAGAAGAGGATACTGCTATGTATAAGATTTATGTGCCTTGTAAACAAAAGTGATTTTCAACAATTGCATTGCATGTGACTGTCACAAATCTGTTCCAATCATCTGCTGATGACAGCAAGCTATAATAATGTTCTGCATTTGTCAGTTCAATCTGTCTCTGCATCCATCACATCAATTCATTGCTGCATCTGTCACATTAATCCATCTTTGCATCCACCATTTTCACAGTGGATCTCTTGCAGTTTGGGGGGAAATAAAATCAGAAAGCATCCATCTAAATTTATCAATTGCCATTGAGGCCAATTCTTGCCACATGGCCACCTTTTTGTGAGCATATGACTGGAGACCTCTTTTCTTCACTGACATACCATGCTTTGACCAAATATCTGTCTGGTTGAAGAAATACTGCACTGTCCACTCTATTTCACTCATGACAAGCTGACATTCCTCTGTCCATCTGTTGCGTTGTGCTCTAGCACGTAGATAATGAACACAATTAACTGAAGAGATATGTTCACAAACAGATGTAATGATAACGGAAATGTTAACAAGAGGACTCACATTCAGAAATAGTTGAAGATTCATTTTCTGTATCAGAATTAGAGTGCCATATCCAAGATACCTTGATCCTTGATGAACCAGGAATGTTGGGATCTCATATAGCTGTGCTTGCATTCAAATCCACTTTCTGTAGAACTGGATACTTTCTCTGAATGCTGGGGTCCAATCCCAGTCACAGCAAAGCACTGCGGCATTGTGCATAGGCATGAGCCTTCACCAGGATTGAGGCCTGGATTTTTTAAAGAGATGCGCAAGCTCGAGTTTTCACATTCTTGCTTGGGGCGACCCAGACAACGTGAAAATATAGGAATAATTTCTCTGCAATGAATTCCTGAAGAGCTTGCAGGAGCCTTTCAATTTGAATCAAGTGCAAATTGCACTCTATCATTGTTAATAGTGAGACATTACCCATGATCATAGATGAGAAGGAGATTTCAAAATCTTCTGGAACAACTACATTTGTTGGTCCAAGGTTATCCACTGGCAGTATCAGCGGATCCACTAGCTGTCCATCTTCTGCCATTTTATTGTCATCAAAGGCTCTGAGAACTTCATCCAGTTCCAGGGGGGCAGTCCACCTTCCATTAGCAATAAACCAGCTCCTGTCCTAAGAAGCAGCAAGGACATTGAGTTGAACCCTTAATAGTTCTCTTTCTGCCTCAACCTTTTGCCGATCATTATTGCTTGCATGCCGATTCAAACAACAAACCTGGTCCTGAATTGCAATTCTGAGCTTCCAATTAGTAGGATAGGTTGGGCCATCACCAATAGACCTTATTGCTGCTCCTCAATGTCAAGGGCAAGTTGAATCCAGAAGGAATGAATATCTATTGCTGCAACATCCATTGAGTGGTTTCCACTGTCTGCTGCCATTCAGTCTTCACTTGCATTATTGAAGGTCATTGTACAAGCTTTCAGAATATCCATTGCTTTACAGTTTTCCTCCTCTCTGAGCCTTTCTGCCTTAGCTATTCTGGCTTCCCAGCTTGTTAGTAAATCTGTTGATATTCTGACAGATTGCTTGGTGAAATATTGAATGGCTGCATCTCTCATCTCAACAGCAGTCTTGTACTTTTGACATAGGAATAGAACTATGTCAAGCAGCTTCTTCCAGTTTGAGTCACATATGTGGTCATCAAGGATTTCTGCCCAATGTGCCAAGGTAGCCATACAGGCCATCTATGAGACTTCATTTAGTGTAGACCAGAGACTTTTAATTATTTCCCCAGCCAAATAACTGGCCCCAGGAATGAAGGACGGGGCAAAGCAGAAAAAACAATCCTCCTTATGCCCATGGACATGAAGAAGTCCTATTGCAAAGTCCACAAGTAGATTATCCAGCAGGACTTCTCACAATCCTCCTTATGCCCATGGACATGAAGAAGTCCTATTGCAAAGTCCACAAGTAGATTATCCAGCAGGACTTCTCTGGCCTCAGTAAGCTATTCAGAAAATTTGACACACCACTGGCATGCTATGTCATATACCAGTAGGAGACACTGAATCCCATCCATGTTGGTTGTCTTAACTGCCCATGTGATGGAAAAGTCTGTGTAAATCTGGCCTTCACCATGGGCCAAGTTTGTTACACTATTAGGAGCAAAGCAGCCATGCCGTGTACATGCCGTTGCAACAATACCAGTAATGTTGCATGACTTGTTCATCATCAGGGCCTTTTCAATAGCTTTGAATGTGTTTTCACAAGCTGCTCCCTAGACAGATGGAGGTCCAGCAGATGGCTGATGGACAGGATTGAATTGATGAGTGGATGGGAGACAGGTAAAGTTAAAGAATGTCACTCACCGTTGGCTGTTCCTTTGCATGCTTGAGATAGTAGGTGAGCTCATCCTTCCTGGCCATCATACCACCGCCTTCTGAATGCTATACATCATGAGCAGGATTAGAATATTGGATGTGATCTGCCTTGAAGTTGCCATCTATCATTAAAGAACGATTGAACTTCCACCAGACAGGACCTTCTTCCCAGTTGGATGGAAGATTGACTCCTGGTTGGGGGCAAGTTCACCACGGTCCAGCGCCATGGAGTGCCTCAATTCATTATGTCTGAAGCCTGCCCACTTCAACTTCTTCAGCCACCGCCATGAACAAGAAATGTGTTGTAGCTCACAGTAAAGGTTATCCACCTCACCAGAAGATGCAATTGGGGAAGTTATTCTTGCAATTTTCTGCCAGTACTGGTAGGTGGATGCTTTGCACTCTAGATTTGTCAGAATGCAATTGGGGAAGTTATTCTTGCAATTTTCTGCCAGTACTGGTAGGTGGATGCTTTGCACTCTAGATTTGTCAGATGGAAGTTGTCCAGCATAGCTGTTGTAAAATATGTTTGTGTCTGATCAAATGTACTTTGGACCAGCTGCAAGCGAATGGTATCGTCCACCAAGACATCCATTTCAGAACACTCATATGAAATGACAGTGATGTAGTGTACTTCAGTTGTGTGAACAATCCATTGTATTGGATTTCCAAAGCATATCTGTCCATATAGAACTCATTCGTGGCTGGCCAATCTTCTGAAATATCTTCTATTGGCACATTATTCTCTGGTTCCTGTTGCTCTTCCTCTTCCATGATTTGATCAAGGCTGGCATCCTGAAGTCTGCTCAGGAAATCTGAAGTCATGGATGGATGCGCTGCCAGATGTCCCAGATCGCTATCTGCTGATGGAAGTTTAATATCTAGTTGATATTTGAGTAGTATAAACTCTTGCTCTTGAATATCCTTTTGCCACTTGTGGTCCTCAAGTGCCCTGACCCTGACCTTTCCTTGATGACAGTTTGCATGCAATAAATTGTATTGGATATAGAAATACCCCCCAGTATTTGACATATTCATCGGTTGGAAATACCTACCATTCCATACTTCAGGTCAGTAAAATGGGTTGGAGTGGTGCATGCGGCAGAAATATCCATGACAGAATATTCTTGATCCAACACAATCATGGCATCACCATCATGCCAGGTAATGGTTAGAACAAGCAAGGCAATCAGTAACATCATCCATTGATTCACAACCAAGCAATCTATTGAGCAACTATAGAACATGGTTGATGAAGTTGTTAAGATAATCTGCCTATGTCTATGTATGAACTTGAATAATTTGCTCTCAATAATAGCATACATTCAAATCACCTTTACATGTCTTATGGATACAGGCATTGTATCATCTATATCATCTACTGTTGGATAATTGTCCAAGTGTGCAAAGTTATCATCATCCAGAAATGCCGCAGGTGGTGCACCCATTACAATGGAAATGGGACCCAGTAATAGCCATTGTGTTATGAGGACTGGCAACTCTCATGTGTTCTAAGTGAGTCGTGTCCTTTCCTCAGCAAACAGGATGAGATCCCTTTGCCTGATGACTGTTGTTTTTAGTTGCTTGCATTTCTTCAGAGAGTTCAGGTTCATGATCAAATATCTATGGCCAGGACCTAGCCATTGTACCGGAGATCTAATGAGACTGCTCATTGATATTAGCAATATGCCCCAATTTGGATGGGCTAGATACCAGCAGACAGTGGACCCTATCCATCAATGACAAATGCAACGGATAGTGAACGGAAATGTATATTTTATCATGTGATCCTTTGGTTGAGAACTGTGATTGCAGAAATTATATTGTCTACAAACATGTCTGTCCTCCTGCAACCACCTGAACCAATATTTTCACCAAAGAAAAGACGAGTGGAACCGATATTTACAGCAAAAGAAAGATTTGTTTTTGAACCATACAAGGAACTCTACCGCTCCTTAACTACTCCTCAAGCTCAGACTGCTATCTTGAAGAATAAAATCCTAACAGATATCTTCAACTACTGGGCCACTAAGAGGACAGAGCTAAAGACAGGAAAAGAGTGGGCAGAAAGAATCAAAGTAGGTACAGCAACTCATTGCAAAGAACTTGACATCATTTCCTTGAATAGAAGGTTGTCCAGCATATCAAGAATTGTTGGGGCCCTTACTACCAGCATAAAGATCCAAAGGTGCTCCTGAAAACTTCACTGTGAGATGTTGTCCGGCAGACAATGGCAAAGGAGATAAACAAGGAGATCCAGAACTTGTTGAGGGGTAAGGATCACAACGCCTTGGGATTGGATGCATTTGCACAATATAATGTGGCTGTCAAAAATGTTATGCATCAACTCACACTGCAGGAGGAAAGTTGTTTACAAAAGATGGCGGCAGAATGGAGCAAAAAAGGAAATCCACCAGAAATTAAGTGAAAGTTGGTACTCCATCCATCCTTTATTCATTGTACATCTGTCTGCTTGATTCCACTTTCTAATCATTGTCTCTACAGGAAGGCCCAAAAGCACGGTTTGAAGCGTGTAGACAATGCAGATGTGCTTCAATTTAGAGAGATGGGCATGTTGAGTTGGACTGTTGTTGGGTGGTATGCAGATGAAGGCATGACTATTAGAATGTATGTGGTGCCATCATTCTTTAAACAATTTTGACACCAATTATAGTCATGACAATATGTCATACTTGACCCATGCTAACCAACCAACCTTCCAAGACTCCTTTCCTGACCTTGTTAGTGACCTCAACAAGAAGATGATGGATTACATGTCTGCTCTTCTTGGTAGAGACATGCCGTCCAACATGCAATCACCCCATGATTTGACTCCTCCTATCCTTACACGCCATGACCTCATCCTTGATCTGGATAGGGATGGATTTCCAATATTACCAGCAGATCCAGGACCAAATATATTTCAAACTTGGGCAGAATTGAAAATGCTTGTCCAGGACTATCTAAATACTCATTACAGTAAATCCTAGTTTTCTCCACCTTTGCTTATTATCTGATTACTCCATCAGAAATTGTGTCTGGTTACCGGTATGAATCTGCTCCTTACAAGACAGTGAGGACCAATGATCAGCAATTCATACATTCAAGGTATCTTCCAGAGTTGGCCTGAGCTATTGTGTCTGCTGAACTTCTGGAGAGACTGTCAAGGACAGTATGGATCTGGTGACACCTTCCACTGAATGGTTTATCTCAACTGTCACAAGCAGCCAGTAGCTGCCAAGTATAGCACCCAAGCTAATCATAAAAAAAAATGCGGCAGCAGCAGTAGCACGTAAGGCTACATGCAAAAATGGAGAGAAAAATTGGAAACAGAGGCCAACACCATCAGTGGTAGTCAATGGCAACTGTAGGACCATTGCTAATGATGGAGCTGCTGATGGCGGATCTGCTTTAGTCACCAGATCTGTAGCCAACTTGAAGTGGCAACTAGGGCCTACACTTCTTCTGTCACCTAGCATACCACACACACTACTGCCTGACTTACAGGAGGAACTCCCTGTTTTGCGCTCACCACACACTCCACAGCCTCAGCGCCACAACAGATCCATGGTTCACAATGAATCCCAACCAAATATATCAGCTTCTGCTCATGACAAGTCCGCTCACAACAAATTTGTTCATGACAAATGTGATGATGATACAGCAGTGGTAGATGCCACTACCATCCACCTCTTACAACAAAGAGGATGGAGTCATCCAGACCCTCCAATTAATGGCCCTAGTGATGGTTCTCCTAGATATAGAGTGTCAAGAAGGGTGCTCAACATTCTTCAAGATGAGGACAATGACCAATTTGAAGGTGAGAGAAGGCCAGCATTACAAAACCAAAAGAAGCGCAAGGCATTGCCTAACCAATTGTCAACAAATTCCAAGCGACCCTGCAAGTCTCAAGCACAAATGTTACAGGAGGATGTAGCTTGATACATTGATATGTCTACACCAGCAAAAAGGAGTAGCAGCTGCACTAAGGTCATTCAAGCAGTCTGCCATCATTGATGTGGGGAAGGGGGGAATGTTATAGTTATATTACATTTTTGTAAACTATAGGGTTACAATAATGCAGAAATGTCTGTCATAGTGAAAAAAAAAATTGTAATTGTCCATTTTCACTTCTCTTCAGTTGCCTTCCATCTCTCAGTAAGCCGACTAGATGATCAGGTCTGTTGCATTGCCGGCTGACTACTTTGGGAGTTGCTGTGAGCTCATCCCCTTGGGCCAGGAAGAGGGTCCTTAGCAAGGACTGGCAGAGGAATGGAGATGTTTGTGTAGAAGACATCCCTGAGGATGTTTGTTGAAGCGGGGATGGAGCAATGGTGAGAGTGGATAAGTCAGCAGCATGATGGGATTGGTCAGTGGCGAGGGCAGAAGTGTTACCAGTGGGAACGGATATGTCAGCAGTGGCAATGGATTGGTTAGTGTCAGGTTCCACTGAGTCGGGGGCCTTCCGGAAAAGCAACGCCCTTACAATGTGGACTTGACCTACAAATACTCGGGTGTCTGGAACTCCGGGGCTAGGACTCCGGGGTTCAAGACGAGGACAGGGGTAATCCCGGGATAGGGGACTAGAGTCCGGAGGTTTTGGGTTGGAGGTAACTGAGGTTAGAGGGGGTCGAGTCGTGAACCGGAGGTTCTAAGACGAGACCAAGTTAGTAAATCAAGAGTCGCGAAGTGCGTACCAAAGCTTAGAGCACGCAAATACTAAGGCGTGCCAGTCAAAGCGTACCAAACAAGGCGTACCAGTCAAAGTGCGTACCAAAGCTTAGAGCACGCAAATACTAAGGCGTGCCAGTCAAAGCGTACCAAACAAGGCGTACCAGTCAAACAAGAGGATATGCAATAACCAAAGTAATATCAAGACTAGCGAATACAGCGGAGAACTACACTATAAGTACTACGGATCGTGTCTCGGGATTCCAGGGTATCTGGGATGAGTTCCGGGGGCCATTGAGTAGCGGCCAGGGACTGTATACCGGGATTGCGCATGTGGGGACGCGCGATCAATTGGCGCGGAGGGAGTTGTGATGCGTGGGGCGTGATGCGTGATGGCCGGATGCGAGCCACGTGATCCGATCATTGATGGCAGTTGATCCTGGGGTCCGTGATGCAGGGGTCCCGGGGGGGCTGGCTGATGGCGATTGTTGACGGCTGATGGCGGTCATTGATGCGTGTGATGGCGGCGTCGGCAGCTGTGGGGGGGGCTGGCTGATGGCGATTGTTGACGGCTGATGGCGGTCATTGATGCGTGTGATGGCGGCGTCGGCAGCTGTGGGGGCGGGGTGCGCTGTGGGATTGACGGAAGAGGTTCCCGGGCAGTCCCGGAGAGGTTCCGGGGGGGAGGGGTCGTGACATCACCCCCCCCTCAGCGCCGAGACCCTCTGAGGCGCGCGTAGCCGGAGGTTCAGACTGGGCTTGAGTGTGGGAACCGGCACCTGTCCTGCCACATAACGAAAAAAAAAATTTTACCATCAAACCCAACTATGTCGCGAACGCCGACGCATTTCCCGACGCCCTCGCAGATGAACGAGGTCGCGCCCCTCATGGCGTGGGGAGCCCGGGACGCGCGTTACTGGGCTCGTCTCGACCGGGAGCGCATAGCGGCGCTTGTCGAACAACGTAAGTGCTCCCATGTTGTCCGCTTACCCCACTAACCTTCCTTTTTCAGAACAACATAACATTCCCGTCCCGGAGGCGGGTCCTAGCTGACTCCCGAGGCCGGTCCTAGTGTCCCCCTGGAGTCTCGTCTGAGTCGTCCCGCGCTGACCTTCGTGCGGATGACTGTCTGCCCTCCCCGTCCCCAACCCCCTCCCTGCCCTAGGTTGCCCGCCCCTCGATTTCGCCGCTTCAGGATGGCGGTAGGGGCCGTTATGGTAGTCCCGGACGACCGGCGCGTCGCGTGGGCAGACACATCGCAGGAGGTGTTCGAGGAGGCGCTAGAGAGGCCCCGGGGATTGCCCGCACACAACTGGTGCGTGAGTAATGGGCCGGTGAGTGGATTCTTACCTCGGGTTTCCTGGCTGACTCCGGCGTCACAGTGCCTGCATTGTGCCTGCTGGGTGGTATCATGTGAATTCGAGGTCTCGGCTCCCTCGTCCCGCCGAGACACATCGGTGTGTGAGGCGTGCCGCCTCAACCATGAGCAGTGCTCCGTCTCGGCGCTGTGGAGGGCGCGCTGCGTCGCACGGGAGCAGAGGTGGCCGTTGGAGGGGATCACCTGGAGGATGGGGGTCGAGGAGCGGGACTGGGTGGTGGAGCTGGGGGACGAGGGGGAGGTGCCTGCAGCGCCCGTGCCGTTGTCCAGCGGGGGGTCGGGGGGTCAGGGGGTAGTCCGGGTGGGGGGCTGGGGCCGGCCCATGGTCCTCATCACTCGTTGGGTGACCCGGGCTGGGACTGGGAGTCACGAGGGGCGAGGGGGGCGCCTTGACAAGGGGAAGAGGTGGGCGTCGCCCAGCCCCTCACCGGGTCCGTCCAAGAGGGCGCGCCTGCCCGTGGAGACCCCGTCCCTGGCTTCTCCAATGCGCCTCTCCCCAGCGACGTTCTCTCCATTGTCGGGACGACCACTGGACGTCGAGGTGAGGGTTCTACAGGAGCGCCTTGAGCAGGCCAACCGGGAGCAGAAGGAGCAAGAGGAGGTGGCGAGGGAGGAGGCGGCGATCCGGAGGGGGCTGGAGGGGGACCGTGAGACCGCCCTCCAGAAGCTGGAGGAGGCGAGGGTAGCCTGGGGAGGAGCCGAGGCCCAGCTGGACGCCATGCGGGCCAGGCTGGAGCAGGGGGTGGGGATCCCGGCTCAAGGTCCCTCGAGTCCAGAGCTGGTTGGGGCCCTGCGCCGGGACGTGGTCATCGGGCGCATGGCCTCCCTGAGTGAGCCTCCTCCTTTTCTCGCGGTCGGGTTGGTACTGACATTTCCAGGCTGGGCTCGGGAGCATCGCCTGCTCCTAAACAGGGCCGCCATGGCGTTCGCGTCCCTGCAAGAGGGGCTATGGTCGGAGGGAGGGAACTCTGGGGTGGAGCGGGGTCTGGACTTGTTGGGGAGGTTGGTGGTCGCACACCGCCAGAGGAACGTCCCGGCCCTGGGGTCGTGGTTCGAGCGAATCTTGGACGAGGGCGAGCAACTCCCGTCCTGGGATCAACTAGCTGAGGAAGTGTGGCGGGAGCACGGTCCGGGGGGCGTGGGGGAAGACTTCCGGGGGTGGCCGAGGGGAGGGGATGGGGAGGATGGGGAAGGCAGTTCGGGGCCCTCGCTCTAAGGGCCCCCTCGTATGCTTCTTGGTGTTTTTCTTTGTCTCGTGGTCCCTAATCCTGTAGTATTTGTAGCTATAGAAAATGTATATACTCGACTAGTCTTCCGTAGTAAGGAATGGTGTAAGTAAAGTGGCGGGGAAACTGGAAGGAGTACCTTGCCCAGAATCCGGGGCGTCACTGTGAAGAAAGTACTAAAAAGGGTAAGATTTTAGAAAAAGGAAACGGAGAGTATACATGGGAGTTGAATCCCTACTGAGCCCAGAGGCGGGGGTTACGCCCATTACTGCCGTCTGTGAGTCCTGCGCCCGGGGGGGTCATCTTCCGGGTGCCGTTGCTGGAAGTCCTGGAGTTTGTCGAGGGCGCCTTTGAGGTTTCGTCGCAGTTCCCAAGTGTCGTCCTCCAGGCCGTATCCCTTCCATTGTACGAGGAAATGGGGCCATCCATGAATGTTCCTGGAGTTGAGGATGTTTTCGACCTCGTAGTGGTACTCGTCCTCGACCTCGACCGGGGGAGGGGGTTCGGGTCGTCATTCGGAGAAGGGATCCGGGGGGTGTCGTTCCAGGAGGCGGACGTGGAAAACTGGGTGCAGGCCTTTAAGTCCTGGGGGGAGCTCGATCTTGTAGGCATGGGATGAGACCTTCTTCAAGATCTTGAATGGGCCAAGGCGCTTGTGATCGAGTTTTGGGGAGGGCCGGCGGGTGCGGAGGTGGCGTCGATCCAACCATACCTTAGTCCCAGGGGACCAGTTGGGGGTGTCTTCCCATTTTTGGTTGGCGTGTTTCGCATAGGCCTGGTTCGCGGTGTCGATTTCTTCCCGGAGAAACTCGTGAAGAGACTGGAGATCCCGGGCGACCTCGTGGGCGGCGTGTGACGGGATGTCCCGGAGCAAGAGCGCCAGTCGAGGATGGTACCCCTTGTTGGCAAAGAAAGGCAATACCCCGGTGGCAGAGTGTGGCGTGTTGTTGTAGGTGAACTCGGCCAGGGGAAGCTCGGCGCACCAATCGTCCTGCAAGTAATTGACGTACAGCCGGAGGTATTGCTTGAGGGACTGGTTGACCCTTTCGGTTTGACTGTCGGTTTCAGGGTGGTAGGCGGTAGAGAGGTTAGTCTTTACTTCAAGTGCCTTACACAGGGAAGTCCAAAACTTGGATACGAAGAGGGGGCCACGGTCGGAGACGATATCGTCTGGGAGACCGTGTTTGGCAAAGACGTGCTCGAGGAACAGCTGGGCGAAGTCTGGGGTGGTATCTGTGGTGTGGCAGGGTAGGAAGATGCCCTGTTTGGTTAGCCTGCACACAACGACGAGAATAGCATCAAACCCTTCAGATTCCGGGAGCTCAATGATGTGGTCCAGAGATATGGAGGACCAGGGGCGTCGCCTGACCGGCAGGGTTTTCAGGAGTCCGTATGGTCGGTGTCGGGGGACCTTGGCCTGGAGGCAGGGCTCACATGATCGAATGTAGCGGGTCACGTCCTTCTTCAACCCTGGCCAAAAGTAAGTCCGGGAGATGAGCTGGAGGGTCTTACGTATTCCAGGATGTCCCCGGAGCTTGTGGTCGTGGTGTTGACGGAGGACGTCGTAGCAAAGTTGGGCGTGATCCGGGACGTAGATGCGGCCGTCCCGGAGGAGGAGTTTTTCGTCGGGAGACAGGGAGAAGGCGGGGTCCCGGTCAGTCCCATTGGGGGGTTTGCGGGGGTTGTGGTCAGTGAAGTACTTGTCTCGGGGGGCGTGGCGGATCTGACTTAGGGTCCCTTCCTCGTTTAAGATCAGTAAGGCATTCAAATGTTCGGAAGGGATCACCACACGATGATTGAACGCATTGCATTCCGCTTCGAATGACTTCTTGGGGTAGACGTCCAGTCGACGGGTGAGGGCATCGGGCTTGGCGCAAAGTCGTTCCGGGCGGTACTGGATCGTGAAGTCGTACTCCGAGAGGATCTTGGACCATCGGGCCTGTCGTCGACTGAGTTGCTTGGTTGTGGTGAAGTACTGCAGGTTATTATGATCCGAATAGACCTGGATCTGGTGCCAGGCTCCCTCGAGGTAGGCCCGCCATTGCTTGAAGGCCTCAACAATGGCAAGGAGTTCCTTGTTATAAATGTCATAGTTGAGCTTGGCGTCGATCATGGACCGGGTGTAGAAGGCGACTGGCCGGGGCTCCCCACCGTCAGACTCCATCTGTGAGAGAATCCCGGCGATGGCGTAGTCGGAGGCGTCACATTCTAGGATGATCGGGAGAGCCAGGTCGTAGTGCCGGAGTACGGGGGCGACTATGAAAGCCTCCTTGAGCAGATTAAAGACGCTCTGGCACTTACTGTTCCAGTTCCAGGCGATATCCTTGCGCGTGAGCTGGTTGAGGGGTTTCGTGATCCCGGAGTAGTTGTCTATAAACCTCCGGTAGAAGTTAGCAAAACCCAGGAAGGACTGTACTTCCTTCACGTTCCAGGGCTGCAGCCAGTTGACGATAGCCTCGACCTTGTGGGGATCCATGCGAACGCTGTTCGGGGATACGATGATGCCAAGATACTCGACCTCTTCCGTGTGGAACGAGCACTTCTTGGGCTTGGCGTGGAGATTGTGCTCCCGGAGGCGTTCAAGGACTTGCCGGACATGCTTCTGGTGGTCCTCCTTCGAGTCGGAGTAGATGAGTATGTCGTCCAGGTAGACAATCACGAAGACGTCACTCATGTTGTGGAAGATGTCGTTCATGAAGTATTGGAACGTGGCGGGGGAGTTAGCCATTTTGAAAGGCATTACAAGGTACTCAAACAGACCATACCGCATGCGAAACGTGGTTTTCCACTCATGTCCCGGGGCGATGCGAACGTTGTTGTAACCGGAGCAGAGGTCAATTTTTGTGTAAACCTTGGCACTGCGGAGTCGATCGACCAGGTCGCTGATGAGCGGGAGCGGGTAGCGGTTCTTCTTGGTGATCTTGTTGAGTCTCCGGTAGTCGACACAGAGTCAGAGCGAGCCGTCCTTCTTCTTGGCGAATAGAACCGGGGCTCCGGCGGCGGAGGTGGAGGGTCGGATGAATCCCTTACCAGCGAGCCGTCCTTCTTCTTGGCGAATAGAACCGGGGCTCCGGCGGCGGAGGTGGAGGGTCGGATGAATCCCTTACCAAGCATTTCGTCGAGGTAGTCCTTGAGGGCCCAGAGCTTGACCTCCGACATGTTGTACACCTTGCCGAAAGGGGGGGCGACTCCTTCCTCGAGGTCGATCGTATGGTTGTAGGGACGATGAGGGGGAATCTCCTTGGCATCTCCTTCGGAGAATACGTCAGCGAACTCATGGTACTCCGGGGGAACTACTTCTCGGAGGATCTGCTCCTCGGTTTTCTTCTCCGGGGGAATAGCGTCTCCTCGTAGGTGCTCTTCCGGGAGAGATGGCGAGGTGTGTAGCTGGAACGTGGGAGTTCCATCCTTCATGAGGCGGGCGAAGGGGGCGGCTCCAATGATTCTGATGTCGAGTGTGTCCGGGTCGATCGGGGTCGCGGGTGTGTCGGCTGGGGCGGGTTTGAGGTGTGTCTGAGACCGGCCCGGGTAGTTCGGCCCTTTGTACTTGTTCCGAGGAATGTTTGGGGGTCGATCAGAGACCTTGCAGACTCGGCCGGGTGTGGGCGAGGGCGTGGGTGGCGTATGTGGGGAGGGCGCGGCTGTCGTACCGGGTCGCTCCCTAGGGCCCGGAGGTGCACGGCGGTCGAGGGGTGGTCTTCAGGTCCCGGGAAGGTCATGGTGAGCGTCCTCCAGTCGATATCAGGGTTCGTGTCGCGCAGCCAAGGTAGTCCCAGCACCATCGGGGTCGATTCGTGAAGTCGTGTGACCAGGAAGTCGGAGGTGAACTTGTAGTCGTTATCCAGGGTCACGCGCCCCGAATGGGACCTTTGGATGGGGCTGGAGGAGGAGGGGGTGCCGTCGAGGCGTTGAAGGCGGAGGGGCTGGTCGAGGGAGTCGTGGGGGAGGTCGAGGGCGTCGCTGATGAAAACCCCGGTGGCTCCGCTGTTGATAAGGGCCAATATCGGTCCTGGGACGCCGTCCAGCCTGGAATTGATGATGAAGGATCGGGACAAACAAGACTGGAGTCCGGGGGTGGTGGGGGCTCGTCTGGGGGGTCCTTCGGGGTTGGATTTGGGGAGTGGGGGATGTCGAAGGGGAGTTGCTGGTCGTCGGGGGTCGGGTCCCGGGTCAGGCGAAGGGTGAGGTGTCGGGGGAGTGGGGGATGTCGAAGGGGAGTTGCTGGTCGTCGGGGGTCGGGTCCCGGGTCAGGCGAAGGGTGAGGTGTCGCCAATCAATGCGGGGGTTAGTGTCCCGGAGCCACGGGAGCCCTAAGACCAGGGGTGCGGAAGGGTGGAGTTTTGTTATCAACATCCAGAGGTTGTGAGTCTGTCCGTTGGCGAAGGTAACAGGCATACGCACGAAGTGGGTGATGTCTCCCGCCGTAGAGGCGTCTCCGTCAAAGAGGCAGAGTCGTACCGGGACCGGGAGTCGTTGAGCGGGTTCCAGGGCCAAGGTAGCCAATGCCTCGTCGATAAAGTTGTCAGTGGCGCCACTGTCAACGAGGGTGTTGAGGGGGGTTCCGGAGGGGGTGAGGTGGGTGTTGAGGAGGAGGGAGTGCGAGGAGTGGGAGGGTAGACGAGGGTGTTGAGGGGGGTTCCGGAGGGGGTGAGGTGGGTGTTGAGGAGGAGGGAGTGCGAGGAGTGGGAGGGTAGGTAAGCCATGAGGGTGTCCTGTGCGAGTGTCATGGAGCGAAGATGGGAAACCGGGGCGGAGAAGACGTCGGAGTCGATTCCGCAATTTAGGGCGTCTTCCGGGTCTAAATCGCCGGGTTGTTTTCCGAGTACTCGTAGGTGGCGTCCTCTTCTTCGAAGGTCCAGGTGGTGCGTCCTATAACCTGTCGTTGGGGGCACTCGGAGATGAAATGGTCTTTCTCACCGCAGAGTATGCACGCGCCTTCCCTCCTTCGCCGTTCCTGCACATCCTTCGGAACTTCGATCCAGGGTCGTCCCTTCTTTTGAAGCCGGTTGGCCCGGAGGGCCTCCTCGTCCTGTTTGTCAGCGAATTTGAGATCTTCAGGGTCGTCCGGGGGTCCCTCGGGGCTCGGCACGTCGCCCGGGTCGTGGGCGGCCACGGCGGCGTTGAGCTGAGCCTGGGGGCGGACGCCGCTGCCAGGGTTAGCATTGGGCAGGCCACGACTTACTGGGGGTCAGCTGCCAGGGAACGCAGGAGGACCGGGGTTTCGACCTTGGGGGTTGGGGGCTTCGCCGGAGGGCCAAGGGGGTCCTCCCCTAGGGTTCCAGGGGGGTCAAGAGTTCGAATACTCGCTGCGGTCTTCCCAGTAGCGTTGGTCGATCTGCATGACGAGGGCCTTGTATCCGTCGTAGGAGGGTTGCTTCGGGGTGAGTCGGAGGACGTCCTTGATACGTTGTGGGAGGGCACGGCGGAGGGCGTACCGGAGAGCGCTGTAATTCCAGCCTGTCTCGTAAGCCTCCTTTTCAAAACGTACGATGAAGGTAGTGAAACGTTCTTCAGAGCGCATCCGGAGGTTGAAGAGGTTGTCCTCAGCCTCGGCCACGGTGTCGTATATCCCGAATTTCTCGGAGAACTCGTCGACAAAGGCTTGCTAGCGGGCGAGTGCCGGGTTGTTGGGGTCGAACTGGATGAGGGCCGTGTAGTGATCGAAGGCAATGTCCTGGAGATACGATGCGGCAAAGGCCACCCAGGAGCTGTCAACCTGAAACGTGAGCAGTTTTGTCTGAAACGTATTGAGACACTGAGTGAGGAAGGTACGCCATTTTCGGGGGTCCCGGCCTGTGAAAGCATCGGGCTTTTGAATGTCCAGTCGTCCTTTGCGGGCGAGGGCGTCGCGAGCGTCGTCTGGTCCGGCAGCGTTGCGGGGAGGGGGGCCAGCATTGTAATAGTAGTAGTAATAGTTACCCCCCCCTCCTTGAGGAGGAAAAGCACCAAGGGCGGGGCCCCACCCGCCGGGAGGACCTCCTCCAGGTAGCTCACCTGGGGGTCCACGCCCGGGAGGCCCGTTGTCCCAGGGGGGCTCGTTCCTGCCAGGAGGAGGCCCGGGTCTCCACGCAGGGGGCGGCGGAGGTGGAGGGCCTGGGGGTCGTCCTCGAGGTTCGGCTGGGGGTGGCGGAGGCGGTCGGGGAGGGTTTGGTGGTGTCAGGTCGATCGGAGGGGGGCCGGGTGCTGGGTCGGGTGCCAGGTTGCGCGGGGGTCGTTCAGTCCGGGAGGGTCGTGCTTGCATCGGGGGTCGCAGGGGGTTTCATAGATCGAAGTGGGGTGGCGGATCGTGGCGGAAGTTGGGCTCCGGGGGGACTGGAGCGGACGTGGGGGGCGGTGCTGGTGCCAGGGCGGGCGCGGGCGCGGGACGTTGTTCATTGTTGCCATGCGTGAGCTCATCGATGTGTAGCGTGTCGTCCGTACTAGGGGTGTCTACCCGGGCTCTACTGGGGTTTGCCGGGGGCGGAGGTCGGGCGTTGTCCATTCGCGGGAGGGGTTCCAGGGGTCTCTGGGGCTGCCCCCAGGTCTCGAAGCCGGGGGCGGAGGTCGGGCGTTGTCCATTCGCGGGAGGGGTTCCAGGGGTCTCTGGGGCTGCCCCCAGGTCTCGAAGGTACTAGGAACAGAATTAGCCCTGCGACGAGTTGACAAGCCTACCGTGTGGGCAGCGGGTTGGTTGAAAAGGCCTCCAGTCGGGTTGAGGGACCGTAATATGGCTGAGGCATTCTGCCGTTCTTCCCGTTGTCGTTGCTCCGGAGTGGGGACCGTGGGGGCTGCCGGGACTGCTGGGGCCGGTTCCGGGGGTTCCCGTCGAATGTGAATCGAGCGACCTGGGTCCGCGGGGTCGTTGAGGGGCCGAGGGGAGGGGGACGCGTGGACTTCATCGAGCAGTTGCTGTAATTCTTCCCGGAGGATCGTATTGCGCCTATACTTTACCATGGTTTGCTCCGGGAGTTCTCCTTGTGTGAGGCGATCCCCGAATTTGACCAGGCAGTGAGCCCATTCCTCCGGAGTGCCTTTGAAGTCGTCGTGTCCGAATTCCACGAGCAGCGTCCTTGTCCGTTGTGCGAAGTCCTCCGGTGAGATCCTGAGGGAGCGGAGTACCTCATCCCGTTGCCGTTCATACTCCTCGAGGCGTCGTCGTCCCATTGGCGAGGGAGGGGTTCGAGCGGGTGGAGCGGCGGCCGGGTAATGACGAGGGGGGTAGTCGGGGTAGGGGGGTCCTCGGGGTTCTCGGGGTTGGGGGACGGGGCGCTGATAACCGTAGTAGGGGGTGGGTGCAAAGGGGCCCTCGCTGGGGGGAATCGGGCGAGGTCCACTGGGTACAGGTGGGGTCTCCGGCAGGCCCCCGGGGATGCTCCGGTATGAGGGGACCTCCACGGGTCATGCCATGGCTAAGTTGGGCGGAGGGGCCCAGCTGGCTGAGGGCCCCAGGTCGTAGAGGGACGGGTCTCCACGGGTCATGCCATGGCTAAGTTGGGCGGAGGGGCCCAGCTGGCTGAGGGCCCCAGGTCGTAGAGGGACGGGTTGGGGGCCCAGTGGCGGTGGAGATATTGAGGTTCGTACGGGAGAGGTGGATAGGCAGGGCGGGGGGTCTGCGCGGAGTAGTGATCGGGTACCGGGCGTCCGTAAGGGTCGGTCTGGTACCCCGTGGGGTAGTAAGTGTGAGTATACGTAGCCATCAAGAACGGTGTAAGGAGGGAGTCTTGATATTATGTCAGGTTCCGCTGAGTCGGGGGCCTTCCGGGAAAGCAACACCCTTACGATGCGGACTTGACCTACGAATACTCGGGTGTCTGGAACTCCGGGGCTAGGACTCCGGGGTTCAAGACGAGGACAGGGGTAATCCTGGGATAGGGGACTAGAGTCCAGAGGTTTTGGGTTGGAGGTAACTGAGGTTAGAGGGGGTCGAGTCGTGAACCGGAGGTTCTAAGACGAGACCAAGTTAGTAAATCAAGAGTCACAAAGTGCGTACCAAAGCTTAGAGCACGCAAATACTAAGGCGTGCCAGTCGAAGCGTACCAAACAAGGCGTACCAGTCAAACAAGAGGGTACGCAATAACCAAAGTAATATCAAGACTAGCGAATACAGCGGAGAACTACACTATAAGTACTACGGATCGTGTCTGTACGCAATAACCAAAGTAATATCAAGACTAGCGAATACAGCGGAGAACTACACTATAAGTACTACGGATCGTGTCTTGGGATTCCAGGGTGTCTGGAATGAGTCCCGGGGGCCATTGAGTAGCGGCCAGGGACTGTATACCGGGATCGTGCGTGTGGGGACGTGCGATCAATTGGCGCGGAGGGAGTCGTGATGCGTGGGGCGTGATGTGTGATGGCCGGATGCGAGCCGCATGATCCGATCGTTGATGGCGGTTGATCCCGGGGTCCGTGATGCAGGGGTCCCGGGGGAGCTGGCTGATGGCGGTCATTGATGCATGTGATGGCGGCGTCGGCAGCTATGGGGGCGGGGTGTGCTGTGGGATTGACGGAAGAGGTTCCCAGGTGGTCCCGGGGAGGTTCCGGGGGGGAGGGGTCGTGACAGTTAGCAGTAGGGTCAGGAGTGGTTTCTTCCTCTTCAACAATAGGTCCAAGTCCACTGTGCCTTGTTGGATGCACTGCCACATCATCCTGAGCTGACAGACTGGAGAGACAGGAGGAGATGTGAAGTCAATTCTGCAAAATGTCAACTATACTTCAAATATTGTGGATCTGCTCTTCTGTCTGACAGATCCGTCTGTTGTGGTCTTCAAATGTCTCACCTGCAAGAGAAACATTGGTTTGCAGGGTTTCTATGTGGCCACCGAGCATGTCAACTTGAGTCTGGTAGCGACAGAAAAAGTCCTCAATATGCGGTAATCAGCTCTCCTCAGCCATGACAAACCTGTCCCACACCTGCTCCTCAACATTCCGCAATGCTTCCTGGAACCCATTCTCCATCCTGTCCAAACGGCTCTCCACCCCTGCCATCACACCAGCCACAATGTCCTCACTGTGACTAGACTCCATTGCCCGCTCCTTGCCCTTTCTCTTGACCAGAAAAGGATCTGCTGGGTAGTTGGAGGTTGATGGTTGGGATGAATGGACAGACAGTTTTGATGGTCCTGCAATTGGACTGGCTGGTTCATTTGCTAACTATTGGTTAGCTATTTGAGCAGGAAAAGAGTTTCACACCGTCATCACTTTTAATAATCCTCACTGACTTCTTTCTCAGTGGTTTTTTCTCCTTTCCCTTGTTGCTGGGCTTAACAGTTTTCTTGACAATTATCAGGCTGCATGTTTATTTGCGAATGAGCCAGCAGGGATTGCATGCGGTGCTGCTCTTTGTCCTGACACATTGTAGCTACTTACTTGCACAATATTGGCAAGGGGTGTTAATGTGCTAACCCTTGCAACAAGATGCTGTCCTCAGATACCTGCCCAACAGCATCCTTCTGGTAATTGCCCCCTTTGGTATCCTTCCTCTTCCTCTTCATCCTCATCCTCATTCTCATCCTTGTCCTCCTGCTCCTCTGGTATTGGATGGCTACCAGGAGGTGGACAGTTACCAATGTAACTCACCCATTTTTACTTCTTGGAGGTTGGTGACGGACCAGATGAAACTCCTGCTGCTGGAGGACTCGGTTGTTTTCTCTTCTTTGGAATTGTTGATGGACTAGACAAATCTCTTGCTGCTGGCCTATGACCTATCCAGTCTTCTCATGCCAGTGCCATTGACAGACTGGCCTCGGTTGATGGATCAGGTTGCTCTTCACCCCCACTTGGTTCTTCCCCCCTTCTGCTCCTCTGGGACCATTTCTTCGCAGCGTCCTTCAACTACCTGGTCATATTCTTGTCAGAAAGTGTGCTCTGGAGTAGCGGGATAACTTTGTTGATGAAACTTCTCCTGGCATCAAAGAGAAGTTTCTTATCACCCTGGACCTGGCTGATCATCAGTCACATGTCAACCTATGGGATGACTGTTAGTGCATGTTTATTAGACAGGAGTGCTTGTATCTTACCAGGTTCTTCAGCTGTCCTTTGAGTTGATGCAGGTCTCCTCTGCAAGCAAGGTACAATACTCAAACATCTGCATTAACAACCCATTGGTGGAGTTCTTGATTAGACATGGTGGATGGAGGATTAAAGAAACGGACGAGAACTTTACACAAAGCTAGTTCTGAAAATAGATATCATGCGACCCTGTTTAAATTACAAAAGAGGTTTAATTTATTGCTTGACAAACCTTACTTTGTTTATCTTACAGTTTAGTAAATAACAATTAGCTAAGCAGGTCAAAAATTCTAGACAGTTTGATATTACTGCACTAGTGGGAGTCAAATCCACCTACTGCAAAACAGAATGGCTACCAATGGATAAAATTCCACTAGGCCACCGATGCTTATTGTATACTGCTATAGTGTAAATGTATATCAGTCTAATATTCTGTGTGTGGTCAAAAATCTTGACAGTTTGATGTCAATGCACTAGTGGGAGTCAAACCTACCTACTGCAAGATACAAGGAATACCAATTGAGAATATTCCACTATACCGCGGATGCTTACTGGACACTGCTATGATGTAAATAAATATCAGTCTAATATTGTCAATTCAATACAGATGCACCAGTTGCAGTAAATTCTTGGATCTATTCATGTACAGGATGTCACGACCCCTCTCCAGGACATTTCCGGAGCTCTATCCAGGAGCCTATCTCTTCAATCCCACAATGCGCCCTGCCCCCACAACTACCAATGCTGCCATCACCCAGCAACCCCGCATCACAGACCCCGGGATCAACTGCCATCAATGATCGGATCATGCTGCTCACTTCTGGCCATCATGCATCATGCATCACAACTCCCTTCATGCCCCACATGCGTGATCCAGGTATACAGTCCCCTGTCCGCTACTCAATGCCTCCTGGAACTTATCCCAGACACCCTGGAACTCAGAAACCTGGACCCAGCCCTGTAGTACTTATAGCATAGTTCCCCATTGTATTCGCTAGTCTTGATATTAATTTGAATTGCTGCATGCCCCTTTGCTTGACTGGCATGCTTCAACTGGCATGCTTGAATAATCATGTACTCTGAGTTTGGTACGCACTTCACAACTTACAATTTGCTAATCCGGTCTCGTCTTAGAATCCCCGGTTCCTGACTCGACCCCCACCCAACCCTCAGCCTCTAAACTCAAAACCCCCCAGATCAAGTTTCCTTCCCCAGGATTACCTCCTGCCTGCGTCTTGAACTCTGGAGTCCTAGCCCCAGAGTCCCAGACACCTGAGC
Source organism: Macrolepiota albuminosa (assembly GCA_027475525.1). Lineage (NCBI taxonomy): Eukaryota > Fungi > Basidiomycota > Agaricomycetes > Agaricales > Agaricaceae > Macrolepiota > Macrolepiota albuminosa. Next base: position 1,844,562 of record JAMWFC010000055.1, on the reverse strand, counting down.
ATCCGTAGATCAAGTCTGCCTCATAAGGGTGTTGCTTTCCTGGAAAGCCCCCAATTTAGCGGAACCTGACACAGGATACCACTCCTGTAGACCCCTTCTGCCCTCTGTCAATTTACTACAAGTAAAAATTGATAACACTATCTGTTCAAATTCTGTATGGGTCCGTTTGTGCACTACATGAACACCGTCCTGACTTGTACAACCAGTCCCAGTCATTCAGTGGAATATTTGTTTATTGATATTCAATATTGTGTACAGCGGCGGGTTCTACTCTGTCTAATGGTGTGTTTTTATATAGGTGCATTTTTTCTCTACATATACATTGTACTGACCTGTAGTAAGCATCTAAGCGTCTGTGATACAATGAAATATTGATACATTGATATTTCATATTATGCGCAAGAAGCAGGTTTGACTCCTGCTAGTGCACATTATATAATAGCAGCAGGCTGCTGATGTCTGCTAGCATCATGTATTTGATCCGTTCAAAACTCCAGAGATTTCTGCAGTGGCAAACCTGCCGCTGTACACAATATTAAATATCAATGAACAAATATTCCACTGAACGACTGGGACTGGTTGCACTGCTGATGTCAGCTGGCTCACATGCCAACGTCCGCTACCGCCTGCTAGCATGCCAGCAGACAGCAGACACTCACGCACCCTCTTCTGCTCTTCCCTCTTTTTCTCCCTAGTGCCATCCTCTCCACTCCTTACACTACTTCACATGCCATCTCCATAGGCCACATGCACCCCCCTTCCCTCCTCCCCCCTGGCCTGATGTCCAACATCTGCTATGTCTGCTGGCATACCAGCAGACACCCACGCTCCTCCCCTTCCCCCTCTTTTTCCCCACCCCCATCCCCCATCCACCACCCTCCACACTCTCCAAGATGCCACCCCATGTGGCAGATGCCCACACACCCCCTCTCAAGCCACAAAACTTCTTTAGAAGGTATGCCACCCCCCTTCCACCTCAAAATATCCATACAGGGACCTGCGGAAATATAAGTCAGTGTCTGTTCATTGTGCTATCCAACCTTTGAATCTATCCGTTAGTAACGGACCTGTGATGCAATGGTTAAATGTGTGTTTCATTGCTGAAGCTTCACCAAGGCCTGGAGTTCAATTCCCTCCACAGGCATACGATGGGCAAAATGAGTTACCTTTTTCTTTGGTCCAACCAGCCCTCATGAACCTGCGTAGGCCTCTGCAGATGTCTGCTAGTGCCCTGCACAGGCCTGGAAAGGCCTGCATAGGTTTGAGTGGGTCAACATAGGTCTGCATGGATGTCCACTGGTGGCTTGCGTAGGCCTGCGTAGGTCTGCAGAGTCCTTTTGTTGATGTATGCTGGCATTGGAGGTGGGAAAAGAAGGGAAGGGGAGGCATGCAGCCTCAAATTATTGCAGGGAGGAAGGGAGAGGGGAGGGAAGTGGGGAACCTCAAGGAGGGTTTATTCATGCCATGATGTCCGCCAATGGAGGAGGCTTTCACTCATGGGCTGATGCCTACTGGTGGCTGCTGATGCACATTGACATCCACTAGTGTCTGCTGGCATCCGCAGGGCCTGCATGTGCATGTGTGTGCCTGCCTTTTATCAATCTACTGGACTATGTCATACAGCACATTGTAACACGTCCGCAGCTCTGTATTCTATGGCACTGTAGGCACTGCTCCACTCCAGTGTAGCGGACTCCACTGGACATGTATGGTATGGCACAAAGCAAGCTTCCATACAACATATGACACGTACTGTTGTGATGCCCTACCCTGGGCCACATTATACTTCCAAGGAGAAGGAGTGCTTGTGTAGCATAGTATGCTATGTGGCCACAGCCACATAGCTTTTAGTTAGTAGACATAGCTAAAAGCATATAGTATTTATTATAATATAATTTTATTTACATTTATATAAATATGTACCTACTTGCTGCTTACAAAGCAGCTTATTTTTATGTTTATACTACATAGTCAATAGACCAGCCTAGTCTGATTCTGTGCAGTGTGAACTGTAAGCTTCCACACAACCGTAACTTCGTTATATTTTTTTAAATCTGCTAGCTAGAATTTATTGCCTGGCATCTGATGTCAGTTGCAGAGTTTCTTGACAGAACTCTATCAGCTTTTTGAGCTTCTTGCACAGCCATACTATGCAAATTTTAAACAGGGGACCAATGAGTAACCCTATACCAGCAGTCACCACTGATAGGGGGTGGAACACCCATGATCTATGGGGTGACCCAGCAGACACTCAGGACATGCAGGCATCCAAGGTGGGCCAGTCAGGGCCCAAGGCCCAAGATTGAGGTTGGAGCACTGATCTGCTCAGAGAGCTGAGAGCTTGCAATATGAAGGCCAGCAATGGCTATGGGACAAGATGCCAGGGGGATTAACTCTCCCAGTTATGCAGTTGCCAGAATGACTTTGACGGTCCAGCCAGTTGGCTTTCAAAGGGCCCCCTGATAAGGCCAGGCAGTTGACAGGCATCCTGGGCACCTCAGGAATAACCAACTTGTCAGTACAGAATGAGGGATATATGTCTCCAAACTGGAATACTGGGGCCAGGTGGGCCACAGTGGGCTTGATGCCCACCAGGTTAGTGGAAGCCTGCTTAGAAGAGGTACCAGAGGAGACTGCAATCAGAAGAACAGCGGTTGAAAACCACTTACACCATGTGCCTGCAGATATTCTAGGATCTACATCCAGAGGTAATGAAATACACTACCTGTCATGACCCGGTCAAACCCCAATGCACCAACCCGGCATCCTGCCTTGCACCCTGCACCATCAACGTTTCCAAGCTCTGGACCCTACCGATCACCTCTGGCATTCAACCCGATGCCCGCCCACAGGCCCTGACCAACCTCACCCTCCGGCTGCCCACAGGCCCTGACCAATTCCCTGGCACCACACCCGCACCCAGATAATACGCTGCACAGGACTTGCACCCGGAAAACGCAACATACAGGACCAATCACATGGATCCCAACCCCGGAGCTCATCCGCTGTAGGTATATAGCTGGTAGCCAGTAAATCATTAAGGGTAGTCTTGATATTGCCATAAACATGTCTCTATACTCTCTTACTTACTGTGTACTTCATCTCAATCTATCTTTCTTATCCTCTCAAGTCTTCCGGCCTTCTAAAAGTCTCACTTCAATTCCAACTCAGTCTCCCGGTCTTAGTCTCTTTCCCCAACTACCCCTTCTCTCCTCCACCCTAACAAGGCTTCGCCTTCTCCCGTCCCTGCATTCCGGACTTAGCCCAGAATCCTGCTCTACCTCTTCCTACAAACTCTGGTGCTCTGTAGCCACCCCGTGTCCCATCCAAAGCCCCAAAACTCGTCCTCCATCATCCGGAGACTCTCTGTAGACTTCAAGTCTGCCTAGTAAGGACCCGCTTGCCCCTGGAGGCCCCCGTTGTCAGCGGAACCTGACATAATATCAAGACTCCCCCTTACTCCATTCTTGATGTCTATGTACCCCCCTGTCTACTATCCCATGGGCTACTAAACCAATGCCTATAGTTGCCCGTTGCCCAAACAATACAATCACAGCACCCCTCAGCCCGTATACCCACCCCCGATTCCCAGGATCTACCCAGCACCCCAATTTTGGGCCCCCAACCCGAATAGGGCCTATGGCCCCTCTGCCAGCCAGCTCCTGCACCCCCCAGACTGGCAGATATACACCAACCCCTCCATCAACTCTGGCACCTGGAGGACTCCCCAAAACCCCGTGGGGAGCCACCCTACCTCCAGCTAGCAGAGGACCATTTGCGCCCTGGCTGCAGGTCGCCCAACCCCAACCACCCCCCTTGAATACCAAAACCCCAGAACCGCCCCAAAATTGACCACGCCCCATGGCGGTCCTGCCAGCCCACCCTCTGACCTCTCCCCTGAAATGACAAATGGAGGAGTACCTCCAACAGCAAGACAAAGTGCTGCGCGCACTCCGCACCTCCCCTGAGGAATTTGCCCAATGCACGCACACCCTCTTGGTCACCCTCAGTAACCACAACCTCTGGGGCACGCCAGAAGAATGGGCCAATTGCCTCCTCCACTTCCACAACCAATTCCTAAAAGGGACCCTCCCTGACAACACCAAAAGAAGGCTGCAAGTGGACCCGACGCTCTGGGATGAACTCCAGAGCCTGATAGACAAAATCCACACCAGCCCCAACCCCTGCCGCTTCGAGGATCCCTTGGACCTCCTGCAATGAGACCAACGGCGGCAAGAGGAACTCAATGCTGCCTCCACCACCCTACGGTCCCTAAACTCGACTGGGGGCCTCTTTGACCAACCCACCGCCTGCCCCCAAGCCTACTTGGTGCCTGGCACCTTCAACATGTAGGTGCAAGCGGCCAAAGGCAACCCCCCACCTCCAGGAGGTAAACCCTGCCCTGAGGATGACGACACCTTGGACGATACCCTCTCGTACATTGATGAACCTCAGAACCCAGGACTCCTCCCTGACAACCCTGGGAACCCCTCTCCTGCTACCGCCCCCAAATTCACCCACAAACGCCCACCCCACTTGGATCTGCGCCCTCCCCATGCCCATGAAGAACCCCCAGGACCGCAGAACGATACCCGGCCACAGCCAGGACAAGCCCCGCCCTGACCCCTCTTTGGGCCAGGCCCCCCCAACCCCCGTATGGCCCTGACCCGGAACCACCTCGACCCTCTTATGGTCAAACCCCCCAACGCTCTGGACAGGGACCCCCTCACCCCCATCCATCCCCACCTCCCCCTCCTTCCCAACACCCCAGACAGGGACCCCCTCACCCCCATCCACCCCCACCTTCCCCTCCCCCCCCCAGACGACCTCCTCTCGCTGCCCACCCCCTCGGACCTGGCGGCCCTCTGCCGCCCCCACGAGAGCCCCCCAACCCACAATGGGCCCTCAGACCCCCGCTAGGAGGACATGGACAGCCTCCTGGAGGAGGCCCACCTGACGGAGGACCTCCCAGAGGATGAGGCACTGCCGCAGGCACCTTCCCACCTCAGCAGGGAGGAGGGAACTACTACTACTATTATTACCACGCCGCTCCTCCCCCACGCCCTCAGAACCCACATGATGATACCCGGGGCGCCCTCGTCTGGGAAGGTAAGCTCAACATACAGAAGCCTGAACCCTTCCACAGACACGACCCCCAGAAATGGCGAACCTTCCTAATGCAGTGCCTCAACATGTTCCAAGCCAAACCTGTCATGTTTCAGCTCAAAGGAGCCTGCGTAGCGTTTGCTGCCTCGTACCTGCAGGGACTGGCCTTTGACCACTACACGGCCCTCCTCCGGTTCAACCCCAACAATCCCGTATTGTCCCAGTGGGCGGCCTTTGTGCAGGAATTCTCTGGCCGCTTTGGCATCTTTGACACCATCGTGGAAGCTGAGGAAAACCTCTTCAATCTTTGAATGATATCTGAGGAGCGCTTTGCCACCTTCATCATCCGATTCAAGAAAGAAGCCTATGAAACAGGCTGGAACTACAACGCCCTCCGGTTTGCTCTCCGGCAAGCACTCCCTCAGTGAATCAAGGATGTTCTCCGCCTCACATCCAAACAGGCAACGTACAATGGCTACAAGGCACTGGTGAGCCAGATTGACCAGAGGTACTGGGAAGATCGCAACAAATACTCTGGCTCTTGGGGCCAATAGACCCCTCTGGGAGGATCCTCTTGGAAAGCTAGCCACTCCGGAGTCCCTAGCCAGGAACCACAAGGCCCCACCCCACACCTGACTCCAGGATGAGGACCCCCTGGACCACCCTGTGCCGGAGCACCACAACCACCAGCTGCCCTCAATGCAGCTGATGTCAACAACATCCCCGACCCCCTCTCCAGAGACCCTGACGACCTCGATGCTCCAGCCGGCAAACACCCCGAAGGCAATGAAGAGGAAGCTCTTTGTGCAAACTAAGTCAGGAACCCTGACCGCCCCTGGATCAATGTCCCTGAAGATGTTCAGGAGCAGCGACACCAAAAGGGCACCTGCCTCCTCTGCAGAGAACTCAGACATTTCATTGGCAGCTGTCCAAAACGCCAGACCATGGGTCAGGCCATCTGGATCATTGACAGGGAAGACTGCGACTTCCAATTTATGGAAAACAACCTGGTGATTTAGAAACAGAAGACATTCTGAATTGCGGATCAGACCCCAACGTCTTCTCCGCCCCGGTTTCCCATCTTCGTGCCACGGCTCAACAATCCTCAGTGTAGCGTAGTCCGCTATGTGGCGTTGGCCACATAGCTTTACTTACTGTAGTAGTGAATATTATATTATATTTATTATAATATAATATTATTAATTACATTATTATATATAGTTATACCAGCTGCTTACAAAGCAGCTTATTTTTGTGTTCTACTACATAGTCAATAGACCGGACTGGTCTGATTCTGTGCAGTGTGAACTCTAAGCTCTCACAAATCCTGTAACTTCGTTACATTTTTTTGAATCCGCCAGCTAGGATCTATTGCCTAGCACCCGACGTCAGTCGCTGAGTTTGTTGACAGAACTCTATCAGCTTCTCAAGCTTCTTGCACAGCCACACCATGCAAATTTCAAACAGAGAATCAATGAGTAATCCCATACCTGCAGTTTCTACTGACGGCAGGCGGAATGCCCACAATCTACGGGGAGACCCAGCAGACACCCAGGATGTGTCAGCGTCCAATGCGGGTCAGGCAAGACCCAAGGCTCGAGACCGAGGTCGGAGCACCGACCTGACCGGGAATGAAAGCGAGGCCTGGAGAGCTGAAAGCTCACAGCAGGACGGTCAGCAACGTCTCCAGGACAAGATGCCAGGGGGATTAACTCCCCCAATTACACAGCTGCCAGGAGGACTGCGACGGTCTAGCCAATTAGCTTCCAAAGGGCCCCCTGACAACGGCTGACAGTCAACAGGCACCTATGGTGCCCCAGGAGACACCGAGTTGTCGGTACGGACTGGGAGAGCTATCCCTCCAAGCCAGAGTAGTGGGACCAGGCGGCCCACAGCGGGCCCAATGCCTTCTAAGATAGCGGAAGCCCACATAGAAGAGGTACCAGAGGAGGCTGCAAGCCCTGAAGTATTCCATGCAGAAAACCGATTCCCGTGCACACCAGCAGTGGAGGAAGCTCCGGAGGTTGTAGAGCTTCCAGAGGAGGTGATTGAGTTGTCAAGTGACGACGACGCTGGAGCAGAGGAGCAGCAGCTGAAAACCGTGTACACCGTGTGCTTGCGGGTGTTCTGGGACTTGCATCCAGAGGTGATGAAATACACCACCCAAGCGTGACTTGAGCGCTATGCGTCAGCACATATAGTAGCACTTAGGTGACAAGGGCACGAAGTGCCCAATGTATTCAGTACAAAATATACTGATTTGATGGTGAGAGTGCTCACTATTGAGCTGCAAATGTATGTGCAGCGAAAGGCCACATGGCAATTGGGGGCCTCGACCCCCTGGAGCCACACGTCTGAGGAATGCTCAGCAAGGCGCAATCAAGACGTCAGAATCAAGCTAGTGGAGGCACTAGCATGGGTGCAGGAAGTGCCTGAAGTAAGACTGGTGAGTACTTTCTATACTCCAGCAGGACAGGGGTGGCATGAGGAGCCCCCACACATGCATAACCAAGACCTTAGAACGGATATGTCAGGTCCGGATGGGCACGATAGTACCATGCTCAAGGTAGAAAGTGAGGCATCTGGGATGCCACGCGTGCCCATGGCCGAAACGTTGAGCAACAGAGTTGCGTACCAATGTATGCGCAATGGTGACCTCAGGACTAAGGGACAATCCCTTATTGATGATCAGGGCATCGTATTTGAGGGCACTAAGCCCATTGACAAGATGTGTTGTCAATTCATCACGCAGGGTCAGGAGAATCAAGCTTCTCCAGGTCCAGGGCGGCGCAATGATCATGATTGAGGAGACTTCCTCGATCGAGATGGTGCCACAAGACGTGATGTCCCTGGTAACGACCGGGATGACGGCCCTAGATCGACTCCTCAAAACGAGGGCAATTATGCCCACAGCCGAGGAGGTTCGGGACGTCCTCCACAGGGTGGACAAGGGAAGTCACTTCCCCAAGCTGCTGATTTGGCAACCAGATCACCAGGTCAGCAGGAGGCCATTTGTATGCATCGTGAAGCCATGCACGATCGCCTGCATTGAGTAGTCGATGATGCCCTGGGTGTAACCTTACAGTTACCAGATGGGGTGAAGCTGCGTAAAGCAGACAGTAGGCACATTGGCACCTATACAGGTGCGTCCAAGTTCAGTGACTTGGAGGATTGGGCAATGGATGTATGCACCCATCTCGCCATGTGTTTATACGGAGGTGACCGTATGGAACGAGAATGGATCTTCATTCTTCCTGAGTTCTTGGCCGGAGAGGCCATGGGGTGGTTTCGACGGGCAGTACTGCATGTCAACCGTGTCCAGTATGATTGGACGTTCAAAGGAGTCCTTACAGGGCTGTATGATCGATTTGTGCACCCCTCAATGCTTCAGGATGCGAGGCAGGACTTCCAGTCCGCCAAGTACACCAAGAAGTTGGGAGTGCAAGGGTTCTATAATACCCTTAATGACCATGCCCAGAATATGGCAGTATACCCAGATGGGTATACAATGCTCGAAACATTCTTGGATGGCATTCCAGCAGACATGCGCCGCTATCTGATACGTGAGGACGGACTGTCCCCAGAAGTCAACAATGTGGAAGAGTTCGTGGCATATGCCATCAGGTATGAGCAGTCCCTGAAGACTGCTAACCACTACGAACATTGGAGTGGACATAAAGGGGGAACCAGGCAACTACCGCCTGCTGGGACACCCTCACAGGGTCAGCATGTGGGGACCTTCTTGGCCAAGAAGGCCGATTTAGACCATGACCGCAACACACAGTTTGTGGTACGCAGAACCCCTGCTGCGAACCGAGGGTGGAGCCGCCCACGCCCAGAGCAGGCGCTGGACAGAGAACGTCCTAAACCAAGGCCGGATTTCAAGCCGGCCAACCCACCAGGTCAGACGGGGACGTGTTTCACGTGTGGCCAACCAGGCCACTACGCTACCAACTGCCCCGCAAAGCTGGGAGCCCCAAGGAAGGGGTATACACCCCGCACCCACCTTTGAGCTGCACATACTGCAGCTGCAAGTGGGAGTGATGGAGACGTATCTGCTGAGTCTGAGGCAGAGCACCCCACAAACAACCAGGAGCCTCCAGAGGAGGCATCAGGCGCTGAGCCCGAGAGTGTGGTTGTGGAGGGGGAGGAGTACATCACAGTCAACGTATATGACGACGTCTACGACAACGAGTACTACAGTCGCAACAGCAACTCCGAGTGCCTAGCGGCAATGATGGATTGGCTGTCGATGAATGATCCCAAGAAGAATAACGTGGTTCAGATGAAGAAGGTAATTCTTCGTCGAGCAGAGGGCACATTGCAGCGCCTTACACTTAAATGGGCAGACAAGGAGTGCTTGGTCTCATATGTGGACGTAGAAGGCCACAAGGCATGGACCTTATGGGACTCTGGGAGCACTACGTTGGGCATAATGCCCCAGTTTGCTCATGTGTACGGAATATTCGTGCAGGAGTTGGATACACCATTGGCATTACAGCTGGGCACCGTTGGGAGCCGAGCCATGGTGCAGTATGGGACAAATGTGACTGTCCACACCCCGGGCTCACATAGCCGGGAATACATGGATGTAGCAAACTTCGATCGCTATGATATGATACTGGAAACACCATTCATGCGGCGTAACAAAGTCATATTAGACTTTGACCACTGTCAGGTAATAGTGAATGGGAAAGTTATCCTAGCCGAACGAGCTACAGCAGACAACACTGATAATTGTCTGCGATGTCATCGCACTACGGAGAAACGCAAGGACTCTACTTGGCCAGTGCAGAGTGCCGGCGGTGGAGGATGTGGAGGAGGAAGTGCAGGCGATGCCTGGACTGAGCCCAGACCACAAGGTGGTGATAATGAGCAAGGAGGAGTACCAAGCCTCCAAAAGGAGTGACAAGCAAATAATCGCTCCTGATATTCAAGGCGCAAAGCCTCCAGACAAGCGCCATTGGAAGGCGAGACAGCGTGAGGACTCAGTGGATGTATGCCCACCTACGTCCTCACGAGTCAAGTTGGATGACTTGAGAGACAGCATCCGAGAGGCAGAAGCCTCATGTGAGGGGGACACACGGTCCCTATGGGAATGACCAGCACCCCTTCTGGAGTACAACTGGGCATACGACCCTTGAATGCCTCAGGAGTGGAACGAGCTGGTGGCAGCCACGTGTGCGCGAAATGCGCACCAGAGACAGAAGACTGTCAAACCAGCATATCACCAGCCAGCCTTGGACAAGGTTTCAGTAGTGTACTCACTGGTACGCGAGGGGAAAACCCTTGTGGCTTCTAAGGCAGTGGCAGTGGGTTCTCCGCTGAGACTACATATACCCAATGACAGTGTTAATTGGGTGCTTGCAATGCGTGAGCAATATGCACCGCTGCCTCAGTTACCCTCAGAGACAGTGGAAGTGCTTCCCCCGGTGCATATGAAGGGGAAGCAGAAGGCGACAAGCCTTTGTGAGGAAGATATACCTCGGTTGCATCAGCAATGGCAAGAAGAATTTGCTGACATGGTCAACGGGACCAAGGAGGAGCTCCCGCCATGGCAGGAGGTGAACCATGAGATCAATCTCATAGATGAGAGCAAGCAATATAAGTACCACTTGCTGCGCTGTCTGCGCACACTCCAGGAGCAACTACGCGATAAAACTAATCGCTACTTGAATGCTCAATGGTGGTCCCCATGCACCACTGCTCAAGCTGCACCATTATTGTGCATCCCAAAGAAGGATGGATCCCTTCAAACAGCTCTTGATGCGCATCAGCGCAATGACAACACTATAAAGGATGTAACTCCTTTACCAGATCAGGAGGTGATCCGGGAAGACGTGGCTTGGGCGAGGTATCGCTCGAAGATTGACCTTACTGACGCTTACAAGCAGGTGCGCATTCGCACCAAAGACGTACCCAAGACCGTATTTGCATCAATCATGGGGACGTTCACGAGCAACATAATGCAAATTGGAGACTGTAATGCTCCTGCAACCTTCCAGAGGCTAATGACCTCTATTTTTTGAGACGTAATAGGACGGTTTATGCACGTCTACTTAGATGATATATTCATCTACTCGGATTCGATGGAGGAGCATGAGCAGCACCTCAGAGTCGTATTTGAACGACTGCGCAAGTACAAGTTGTACTTGAAGTGGAAGAAATGGAGGAGCATGAGCAGCACCTCAGAGTCGTATTTGAACGACTGCGCAAGTACAAGTTGTACTTGAAGTGGAAGAAATGTGAGCTTTACGCTCAGAGTATAGACTGCCTAGGGCATGTCATAGATGAGCGGGGTATCCACCCCAATCAGGACAAGCTCGATCGCATTTGGGAGTGGCACACACCCTGTAACTACAATGACATCCAACAATTCGTTGGTCTTGTCAACTACATATCGAGCTTCTTGCCCAATGTCATGGCCTATACTGGGCCACTTATGGCCATGATGCAGAACGGGTCACCATTCAATTGGAGGCCGTTGCACAAGCGGTGCTTTGAAATGGTCAAACGGATCTGTATGAAGACTCCGGTAATTCAACCAATCGACCCTAGATGGGACGAGCCGATATGGCTCATTTGCAATGCGTCCAAGACTGGCGTTGGAGCCATGTATGGTCAGGGAAGCACCTGGCAGACATGCCGCCCAGCAGGGTTCATGTCGAAAAAGTTCACGACGGCCCAGCAAAACTATGCGGTGCATGAGCTGGAGACTCTCGCCATACTCAAGGCCCTCCTCAAGTGGGAGGACAAGCTGATGGGATACCCTATCCACATCATAACGGACCACAAGGCCCTTGAGTTCTTCAAAACTCAGGTGAACTTGTCACCGCATCAGCGGCGTTGGATAGACTACATGTTGAGATATCAGTTTGACATCACCTATGTTAAAGGTGAACTCAACAAAGTGGCAGACTGCTTGTCACGCTACTTTGAGAGTGATGTAGTGGGGGAGGCTCACGAGCCTCATGAGTATGTGCAGGCAGACTGCCGCATAGACCCAGATGGAGAGGATTTACCTTTCCACCGATACCAGGAGCTCAGGGAGCATGTCCTGGAAGTACGCGCTATGCATGACGATGAACGGAGGCGAAGCACTTGCCTCAGGGAGCAGCAGGAAGAGCGGGACGTAGCCGCTCAGTTGCTCAAGGAGCATGAAGCCATGGACCCAGCATTACCTGGGGAGCACGAGCGCCCCGATATACCTGTCACGCTGGCGGAGATGCTTGAAGGCGAATTGCCTTCATCCCAGCCCCCTAGCCTGGGCAGCGACGACTTCTGGATGGAAGTGGTGCAGGAATATGGCAAAGATTCTCTCTTTACCGAGATAATCGCCAATCCTGACAACCATCCTCGGTTCAGGCATGAGCCTGGTGGACTTATCACGACGGAGAACCGTCAAGGGGTGGCAGTGGTCTGCCTCCCCCACACGTGAACCATCGTTACGCGGGTCTTGGACCAGGCCCATGCACTGGTAGGGCACTTTGGTGCTGCCCGAACGCTGGGCTACATCCGGAGATGGTATTGGTGGCCATGTATGGCCCAAGAAGTTACTAAGTTCTGTGCCTCATGCGCAGCATGTCAGAGGGCAAAGTTGCCCCCTGGACCCCCTCCTGGGAAGCTACACCAGCTACCTGTGCCGGTGAAGCCTTGGGATTCTATTGGAATGGACTTTATAGGTCCCTTTCCCGAGTCCAGAGGGTTTGATTACCTCTGGGTGGTAATATGCCGCATGACAAGCATGGTGCACCTAATACCGGTGCGAACTATGCTGATGGCTAAGGAGCTGTCGTGGATCTACCTTAGAGAGATCATTAGGCTGCATGGGCTGCCTAGTACCATTGTGAGCGATCGTGACTCAAAGTTCACATCTCAATGGTGGAGGGAACTCCACAAACTGTTAGGAGCACAACTTCTCATGTCGACGTCCTTCCATCCTCAAATGGATGGGCAAACAGAGCAGGCTAACTGCAGTATAGGCCAGATTCTGAGGGCAGTTGTTCGCCCTGACCAACGGGACTGGGTGGGCTGGTGTCCACTCACTGAGTTCGCGATTAACGCGAGTATCTCTAATACAACAGGGTATGCGCCCTTTGAACTCAATGGAGGGTACTTGCCCTCCATGCTGCACAAAGTTTGTGCTGATACAGTGGCTCACCGAGGAGTTGTTGAGTTTGCCAGGCAGGCCCTGGAGAACCTTGCGGCAGCGCATGATGCCATCATAGAGACGCAAGTCTTTCAGGTGAAAAACGCCAATCACCGTAGGCGAGCAGAACCACCAATAGCAGTAGGAGCATTGGTATATCTGTCAATGCGTAACCTGAGACTCCCAAAGAGTCGGGCGAGTAAACTCTGCCCAAAATGGGTAGGCCCATACCGTGTTCTAGACGCAGAGCCAAGTACCTCCAACTATGTGTTGGAGCTGCCTCTGGCATTACAGGAATGACGCATCGTTCCAAAGTTTCACATGTCGCTATTGCGACCATATAGCACGTCTGACGATGCGCTATTCCCTAACAGGGCGACCCCGGGACCCTATGATTTTGGGGCTCGAGACAATGACAAGTGGTTTGTTGAGTGCATTATTGGGCACCGATGGACTGAGCGTAATATGCTCGAGTTTGAGGTACGCTGGTCCCTTGGGGACACAACATGGGAGCCACACTCCCATTGCTCCAAGTTGGTGGCACTTGACCATTATTTGGAGTTAAAGGGCGTTAAGCACCCACATCAATTAAGTAAGCGTGCCGGCGCTTAATTTGATTGGCAGTGCCGATCACAGCTTGGCTGAGTTGGTCAGCAGCTGTGGCTGAAACACGCCTTAAAAAGCGAAATTCCTTTTTCACTTTCTTCCCTTAACCATGGACAGCATGCCCATGGACCAGAGTGAGCAGCAACAGCAGCGCCAGTTTGAGTTTGCACCGTCGGTCTTACCATCGGCTGAAGGGGGGGGCAGATGGCTCCCCCACTGACCCAAAATGTGCCCCAGTGGGGACAATCACAACAGTCTGTGGGCTTCCCACAGCAGCAGCAACAACCAGTGGTGGGCTACCCACCGCAGCAGCTGGTGATCAGTGGCTATCCGCCACACCAACTCATGCAGGGCAACTTCATGCCCCAGAATGCATCTGTGGGCGGCTATCAGCCCCAACAACCAGTAGCGGGCGCTTATGCACCACATCACGCAGAGGGCCAATCTCAGCAACAGGCCTATGGGGGGCTAGTCAGCCCCCAAGCAGTGCCAGGATGGGGGCAGTTTGCCCCCGCTATGGCAAGAGGGGCTATGGGCGCACACCCTTTGCCCCAGTTTACCGCCCCGGCGCACTACCCTGGCATGGGTGGTGTGCCCGTAATGATGCTGTACCCCCCGGCTTGGATGGGGGCGTGGGGCGCAATGCCCCAGTACGATGCCTTGTATGAGGCGGCAGCCAAGGGAGGCCGGTCGATTTCCCTGTTGACCACAGTACAAGGCGACAATCTAGAGGGACGCCAAGCATCCCTCGTGCAGGCCCCCGTGGCCATTGAGAGTACAGAAACTCTCAATACAGAACCAAGCATCAGTTCATCGGCTGATCTGCCGACAGAGAGCTTGGCCAAGCTCTCCTTGCTACAGCGGCTCAAGATGCCGCACCAATCCGAGCCCAGCTCGGAAGAAGAGTCACGTCCTCGACGTGACAAAGGAAAAGCACGGGCTGTCGAGCCCAGTCTCAACCAGGACTTAGTCCTGGCTACTCTTCTCCAACGCCTGGGGCGTGAGTACATGCCCCACTGAGGCTAAGGCCTCACACCCCTGAAAGGATTGTCGGGGTAAGCAACCGGAAGGGCATGCATACGTCAACGTGCACTTCCCTGAGGATGCCCCAAAAGGGGCCCCAGAGGCTAACATCCCCTTCTTACCCGCAATACTGGTAGAGGGCCCGCCAGCCCAATTCCCGCAGTGTGTGTGGGCAATGGACCCACAACCTGATAAGTCTGTGCCGGAGAGGCTGCCGTCCCCGCCCTCCGATGACAATTGGTATGAGGAGCCTGAAGAGGCTCGTATGGAATCTCCTGTGCCGCACAAGACGGCAGCACAACGTATGGTGTGTGAATGGCGCAACAGCAATTGGCGGGCCAAGATGGACCGTTGGGTGCAGGATAGCGCCAAACGAGGAGCTGCCCTCCTCGAGGACAAAACTGGGCGCATCTCTGATGTGCTCAGTGTTGTGATCTACCATGATCACACTGTCGAGCGCCAGAACTCATTCTTTGGTGCGGGGTTAGCTCCCCAGTTCTATTGGTTGCCAGTGACCAATACTATCTTTGTTGGGCAAGAAGACCGCGCAGCCAGGTCCTTCAAGGACAATAAAGAGGGCAACGCCGTGTCAACACCCCACAACAGTAAGGTGTACCAAGTGGCACCTCGCGGGTTTCCCCGCAGTCCTCGAGAAGTCCGCAGGCTTCACTCACTCAGTTGGGCTATCTCTTGCTCAACGAATTCAAACGGGTGGCGCTAAATTGCCACCCTACTGCCTGAGACAGAGCCATGTCTCACTTACTTGAGGAGGTCCCCTATAGGACCATCTCGGTACCCTTTGCGAGTCCAGAGGAGCAGGAGAATATCCTGAGAATGATTGTGCCATCACGGATCTATCGCCGCAAAGAAGAAGGGAGCATTGCCTTCGTCGGCCTTACTCCCCCTGATCCAAAGCAACTGTTTGCTTTGGACTACCTGGGCTCATATGCCCTTCTTTATGGACGCTCTGGGATGTCCAATGTATGGACCGTGCCATGCGCATTCATTGGCGCAGCCTGTTTGGGTTTGCGCTTGTACACGCTCTCAGCGCCAGCCGCCCCTCCAAGACCACGGTACACAAGTACCTGGCCTATGTTTTCACAAGGCCAGGTCTCTACAAAGAGGCTGTGGCCACGTACAAGGTGGCTACGGGGCAAGTTTTTGTGCCCCTCCACGCTGACGACCCTAACTTCGAGGCTCAGGCTGTGGACATCCCGGAAGCATCAGCTTCCGTGTTCACCACCTCGGACGTGTTACGCGTCCTTCTTCACAACCAGATTCCGGTCAGCTGGGCTGACCATGCGTACATCTATGGGGTCACCTACCTGGCCCACCTCTTCTTCAGCAACAGCCGGCTCTACAACGAGGCGGCCACTATTGACAACGAGAGGCTGCAATGCCTCAACCATTACGGGACTCCCCAGTCCATTGCTCAGTAGGATGGGTGGCACGAGGCCACCATTGGCGATTGACAACGCCTGATGCTCCAGCAGCAGGACAGTTGTCGTGCTTACGACAACGCACTCACCAAGGGGATGTACCTCCTAATTGGGCAAGACATTCATGCCCGCGAGATCTGGACGCGCCAGTACCCGTCTGACACTGGAGATCTTCCTGATCCCCAACCACCTATCCCGGGGTCGATCATTGACCCCACTCTCACACTGTCCCCCCTCCAGGACTATGACGACTCCCTGCTAGTAGCAGAGCCATCGGGCACTTCTTATGAGCCCGCACCCGAGGATGAACTCCTCGACTACGACATGGACGACGCGACCGCCGACCCATTCCGGGAGCCTGGGGACTCTCCCATTGCCCCTGTTCCTGACTTACCAACGGCCTGACCGTCATCTTATCTCAAGACCGTAGCTCGGTCTGATTGGGGGGTATGTAGCATAGTCCGCTATGTGGCGTTGGCCACATAGCTTTACTTACTGTAGTAGTGAATATTATATTATATTTATTATAATATAATATTATTAATTACATTATTATATATAGTTATACCAGCTGCTTACAAAGCAGCTTATTTTTGTGTTCTACTACATAGTCAATAGACCGGACTGGTCTGATTCTGTGCAGTGTGAACTCTAAGCTCTCACAAATCCTGTAACTTCGTTACACTCAGACACCCTCCTGACCCAACTCCCGTCGCACTCCCCACAGTTCCTCCTCTTTTGTACTACCCTTGCCTCCTCCCCGGAGCCCATCAACATCCTCGTTGACAGCGGTGCCACCAACAACTTCATCGACAAAACCTGGGTGGCCCTTGCTCCCCAGCCCCCTCAAAGGCTTCCTATCCCCATCCATCTCCGGCTCTTTGACAGCAACTCTTCTTCAGCTGGCGACATCACCCACTTTGTGCAAATGCCCATGACCTTTGCCTCTGGCCATCGTCAGATACTCCGGCTCCTGGTCATCAAGCTCCACGCCGCCACCCCTCTCGTCCTTGGACTTCCATGGCTGCACGCCATGAACCCCCGAATCAACTGGAGGGCCCTCACGCTTGTCCTCAACCATGATGCAACCCAAGAGACAATCCCCTTTGAGTCCCCGCCCCCTCCAATGAGTCGAGAAGGCTCCCGGTACCCCCAAGATTCGCCCCCCGGCCTCCGCTCCCAGACCACCTGCTCCTTCATGATCCATGTACATCTCAGTGCCACCACCAAACGTCTCCCCACCCTCATCGACAGTGGAGCCACTGGAATGTTCATCAGCAACCGCCTCGCCCTTCCCCACACCCAGCTTGACAAGCCTTGCGAACTCCAGCTCTTTGACAGGAACAACGCCACCTCCAAACCTATCACAAAGAGACACTCCACCACCATAACGCTCGACAACGGCCTAATGTTCCCGGCTGACTTCCTGGTCATGCAACTCCCCAAAACGACCCTCATTGTCCTAGGCCTCCCTTAGCTCTGAGAGGTGAACCCTGACATCTGCTGGGAAGATCTCACCATGACCTTCCCTAACCCTGGGGCCTGCCTTGCCGCCGCCATCCACCTCTACCCACAGACCCTGGAAGACCTGGGATGCCCCAAAATTCCCCGAAGGGAACCCATCAAGTTCCCCCTCAATGTCCCTCGAAATTGTTACAAGGGGCCCCACTACCCTGCCCAGAACCACCGACCCCCCAGACCCAGCTCCGAACCCGATGACCCCCCCTGACTCATCTGGGATCCCAGACATCAAGATCATCAGCTGTACCCCCTTTGCACAAATTCTTCAGGACAGCATCCTGGCCTACCAACTCCAAGTATCTCCGACGCTACCCAAGGAACACCTCTGGGCCAAAAGCATCGGCCCCAACGCTAAGACTGAAGACCAACTCCTCACTGAAGTTGTTCCCCCCAAGTATAATGAGTTTGCTGACGTCTTTTCCGAAGGTAGCGCCAAGGACCTCCCTCTGCATTGGCTGTACAACCACAAGATTGACCTCGAGGACGGCGCAAATCCCCCACTCAGCAAAGTCTACAACATGTCCAAGGTCGAGCTCCATGCACTCAAGGATTACCTCAATGACATGCTGGGAAAGGGGTTTATCTGCACTTCAATCTCTGCCGCCAGAGCACCAGTCCTCTTTGCCAAAAAGAAAGATGGATCCCTGCGACTATGTGTCGACTACCAAGGACTAAACAAGATCACCAAGAAGAACCGATACCCCCTCCCCCTCATTGGAGATCTGGTCGACCGCCTCCACAAGGCCAAGGTCTACTCAAAGATCGACCTCCGCTCTGGCTACAACAATGTCCAAATAGCCCCAGGACACGAGTGAAAGACTGCCTTCCGCACCTGCTATGGCCTCTTTGAGTATCTGGTAATGCCCTTTGGTATGACTAACTCCCCCGCCACTTTCCAGTACTTTATGAACAACATCTTCCACAATATGAATGACGTCTTTGTCATCATCTACCTGGATAACATCCTGATTTACTCGGACTCCCTTGACGAACACCGAATCCACGTCCAACAGGTTCTCAAACAACTCTAGAGTCACAATCTACATGCAAAACCAGAGAAGTGCTTGTTTCACATGACAGAAGTTGAATACCTTGGCGTCATTGTCACCCTGGACAGGGTTTGCATGGACCCCACAAAAGTCAAAGCAATCCTCAACTGGCTGCCTCTGAAGAATGTCAAGGAGGTGCAATCCTTCCTCAGGTTCGCAAACTTCTACCGACGCTTCATCAACAACTACTCCGGTATCACCAAGTCCCTCAACTGGCTAACCTGGAAAGACACCCCCTGGGGATGGGACAGTAAGTGCCAAAGTGCGTTCACCTTACTCAAGAAAGCCTTCACTTCAGCTCCAATCCTCTGGCACTACGACCCCGCCCTCCCGGTCATCCTGGAGTGCGACGCCTCCAACTACACCATTGCAGGTATCCTCTCGCAGATGGGACTGGACAACCAGGAACTCCAACCCATGGCCTTTTACACCTGATTGATGATCCCAGCCGAGCTCAACTATGACATCTACAACAAGGAACTCCTTGCAATCGTTGAGGCCTTCAAGCAATGGCGAGCCTACCTCAAAGGGACCCCCCACCAGAACCAAGTGTACTCGGATCACAACAACCTTCAGTACTTCATGACCACCAAACTTCTCAGCCGAAGACAGGCCCGGTGGTCTGAAGTTCTCTTGGAGTACAACTTTACCATCCACTACCGCCCCAGACGACTTGGAGCCAAACCCAACGCCCTAACTCGATGTCTGGACATCTATCCTAAGAGGTCCTTCGAGGCGGAGCAAAACGCCTTCAACCATTGCGTGGTAATTCTCCCCAAGCATTTGAATGTGGTGCGATCTTGAACAAGGAAGGAATCCTGAAGCAGATCTGGGACTCACCCCGAGATGATTATTTCACCCAGCATGAGCCCCGGAACTCCTCCCCCAATGAACCCCCTCACGACCCCTCCTTCACCCTTTCCCCTGACGGCAAGCTGCTCCTCTGCAATGGCCGCATCTACGCCCTAGACCACAGGAACATCTGCCTTGATATCCTCCAGCAGCACCAAGACCACAAGCTCCGGGGACATCTGGAAATATGTAAGACTCTCCAGCTCATCTCCTGCACTTACCTTTGGCCAGGAATGAAGAAGGATGTCACCCGGTACATCTGAGACTGCAAACCATGCCTCCAGGCCAAAGTCTCCCACCACAAGCCCCTGCCTATTGGGAGATGCCTGTGGTCTTCCATCTCCATGGATCACATTGTTGAACTCCCTGAATCGGAGGGGTTCACGCCGTCCTCATCATTGTGTGCCGACTTACAAAGCAAGCCATCTTTATCTCCTGTCGCACCACTGACAACGCTCTGAGTTTTGCCCAACTCTTCCTGGAACACGTATTCTCGAAGCACGGGCTCCCCAATGACATCGTCTCCGATTGGGGCCCCCTCTTTGTTTTGAAGTTCTGGACATCCCTGTACAAGGCCCTCTGCGTCTGCATCAACCTTTCCACCGTGTACCACCCAGAAACTGACAGACAGACCAAGCAGGTCAATCAGACCCTGGAACAGTATCTCCGGATCTATGTGAACTACCTCCAAAATGACTGGCGCACCGAGCTCCCCCTCGCCAAGTTCACCTACAATAACACCCCCCACTCCACCACGGGCGTGTCCCCCTTCTTTGCCAACAAGGGGTACCACCTCCCATTGACCTTGTCCCTCCAGGATATCCCCGCTCACGCTGCCCACAAAGTCACCCAGGACCTCCGAGCCCTCCACAAATTCCTCTGGAATGAGATTGACATCGCAAATAAAGCCTACTCCAAGCACACTGACCTCCAACAAGAGGCCACACCCAACTGGAGCCCCAGGACTCTTGTCTGGCTTGACCGCCAAAACCTTCGAACAAGATGCCCTTCAGTAAAGCTCGACCACAAGCATTTCGGCCCCTTCAAAATCACCCAGAAGGTATCCTTCCATGCCTATTGACTTGACCTCTCTGCGGGACTGAAAGGATTGCACCCCATGTTCCATGTCTGACTTCTTGAAAAACATGCCCCAGACCCCTTTCCTGGACAATGCCCTGACCGGCCCCCCCCTTTCAAAGTGGACAACAAGTATCACTACGAAGTCAATTGTATCCTCAACTCACAAATCGTCCAAGAATGGCTAACCTACCTTGTACAGTAGACTGGCTACAGGCTGGAAGACGACACCTGGGAGCCCCAGGCAAACCTGAAAAATGCCCCCGACAAGCTCTGGGAGTTCCACAATGCCCACCTGGACAAGCCCCGGCCCCCCAGAGCTAAAGATTCCACAGATGGCCACAAGGGCGTAACTCCTGCCTCTGGAACGTTAGGAATTCAACTTCCACCAATAAGCTTTCTTCCCTTTCTCTTCCTACTCCTTTACTTATGATACCAAAAAAGGGAAAAAAAAAGCAGGTGTATGGACAGGCTACTATACACTATTCTACAAAGCTACAAGAAGAAAGGGCAACATAGAGCCCCCAGATCAAGAAATTACAATGCCGGGGCCCCGCCGAGCTCCTCCCCAGCCACCACGGTCCCCAAACCCCCTGACACACTTGCTCCCGACCCTATAGCTGATGCCGCTGCCTCCATTGCTGCCACCACCGTGAATACCCTCTCGTCTTATGAGGGAAGGGGCTCCCCCACGTCCACCGCCACCTCTACCCAGGTTCCGCCTTCAGTGGGCAGCCAGGAGCCGCCCCAACTGGCCGACCCCCTGGGTGGCCTCATCCACAAGGGGCCCAACTCCCGAGGCTGACCCCTGAGAAATGAGAGCGTGGGCCAAGGCCCCCCCATCTAGCAGGAGACGATGTTCCCATGCCCAGCCTGAACAGTAAATGAGGGCCCTGGGGAAGATGTAAGCAACGACTCATGCATTGCTTCGCCCCCCACCAGCCAGGCTTGCCTGTGCGCCTTCCACCCTCCCAAGCAGCTCTCTTGCTTCCTGTGCCTCGGCCCCTGGTGCCCGTCCATCTCCCTGCTCCAACTGTGCCCTAAGACCAACGACCTCTCCTTCCAGTGCCTCCCAGGCCCAGAGAAGCTCATCCCTTTCTGACTGCAAGTTCTCCATAGCCCTCCTCTCCCGCTGCACCTCCACATATGTCTCCCGGAGCCTCACCGACAGTCGGCATTCCCAAATGGCCACCTTCTCAAGCTCACGACAGTGCCTTGGAACCAACCCAGCCCCAGACCCTGAGGACAGCCTGGGCATGGGTTGCTCTGGGACCCTGAGGGCCCTGCAGTTGGGAATCCAGGAGACCATTGTTGGCGACGGGTCGGGGGCTGCTGGTCCTCATCCAAGGGGATGGGAGATGCCTTCCTCTTGCCCTTTGCCAGTCACCGCCTCTCCCTCTCTTCCTCCTCCTCTTCCAACAAAGACGACGAGGATGACAATGATGATCACACAACCAGGCAACTCTTCATGTGGACATGCTGGTGCACGGACCCCCCCCTCTCCCACCCCTGAGCCCCTGAAGGCACCATGCTCCCCAACCCCCTCCTTGCCCTCATCTGCGTACCCTGGCTCCGCAACCGCTCCAGCACCCACTCCTCACCCCACCCCTGCTCCCACACCATACACCAGGCCCTCCATGCCAACCCCACAGAACACCGCTTGTGCCAGAGGCAGCACGACCAGCGGACAGTAGCGGATGTTGGCATGTGACCCAGCTGACATCAGCGGTGCAACCAGTCCCAGTCGTTCAGTGGAATATTTGTTTATTGATATTCAATACTGTGTACAGCGGCGGCTTCTACTACTCCACCTTAATGGGGTCTAATGGTGACAATGGAATATTGATAGGTTTATATTGCATATTTTTGCACATGAGGCAGGTTCCGCTAGTGACAAATATTTTAATAGGGCCTGTAAGCCCTAATAAAATATCCATTCATCACTTGCTAGCATCATTAAGTTGATCCGTTCAAAACTCTAGAAATTACTGAAGCAAGTATAGGAAGGAGGAAGCTGCATACATGATGATTCCAGTACACGTGGCACAAGTCACGTGCATTGGAATGACCAGATGCGCAAAGTCGTCCACTGTATGCCGCTGCAGAAATCTCTGGAGTTTTGGAACGGATCAAATTTATGACGCTAGCCGACGTCAGCAGCCTGCTGCTATTATATATTGTGCACTAGCGGGAGTCGAACCCACGTCTTGTGCACAATATGAAATATGAATGTATCAATATTCCATTTGACCACAGGTGCTTAACAAAAGTGAGTACAGTGTACATGTAGTGCAAAAATGCAGCAGTATAAAAAGACACCATAAAATTACAACCTTACTTTGTTTATCATACTGTGTAGTAAATAACCATTAATTTACTTGTAGTAAATTGACAGAGGGTGGAAGGGGTCCGCTGAAGTGGTATCCTGTATATGGACAGATCCAAGAATTTACCACAACTGGTTCATCTGTATTGAATTCCAGTAAGCATCCATGGTGTAGTGGAATATTCTTAATTGGTATTCCTTGTATCTTGCAGTAGGTGGGTTTGACTCCCACTAGTGCATTGACATCAAACTGTCAAGATTTTTGACCACACACAGAATATTAGACTGATATACATTTACACTATAGCAGTATACCATAAGCATCAGTGGCCTAGTGGAATTTTATCTGTTGGTAGCCATTCTGTCTTGCAGTAGGTGGGTTCAACTCCCACTAGTGCAGTAACATCAAACTGTCGAGATTTTTGACCACACACAGAATATTAGACTGATATACATTTACACTATAGCAGTATACAATAACCATCGGTGGCCTAGTGGAATTTTATCCGTTGGTAGCCATTCTGTCTTGCAGTAGGTGGGTTCAACTCCCACTAGTGCAGTAACATCAAACTGTCGAGATTTTTGACCACACACAGAATATTAGACTGATATACATTTACACTATAGCAGTATACAATAACATCAAACTGTCGAGATTTTTGACCACACACAGAATATTAGACTGATATACATTTACACTATAGCAGTATACAATAACCATCGGTGGCCTAGTGGAATTTTATCCATTGGTAGCCATTCTGTCTTGCAGTAGGTGGGTTCGACTCCCACTAGTGCAGTAATATCAAACTGTCTGGAATTTTTGACCTGCTTAGCTAATTGTTATTTACTAAACTGTAAGATAAATAAAGTAAGGTTTGTCAAGCAATAAATCAAACTTCTTTTGTAATTTAAACAGGGTCACATAATATCTATTTTCAGAACTAAGTAAGGTTTGTCAAGCAATAAATCAAACTTCTTTTGTAATTTAAACAGGGTCACATAATATCTATTTTCAGAACTAGCTTCGTGTAAAGTTCTCATCCATTTCTTTAATCCTCCATCCGCCATGTCTAATGAAGAACTCCACCAACAGGTCGCTGACACGGATGTTTGAGTATTGTACCTTGCACGCAGAGGAGACCTGCATCAAATCAAAGGACAGCTGAAGGACCTGGTAAGATGCAAGCACTTCTGCCTACTAGACATGCACTAACAGTCATCCCATAGGTTGACATGTGGCTGATGATTGGCCAGGTCCAGGGTGACAAGAAACTCCTCCTTGATGCCAGAAGAAGTTTCATCAACGAAGTTATCCCGCTACTCCAGAGCAAGCTTTCTGATGAGGATATGACTAGGCGGTTGAAGAACGCTGCGAAGAAATGGTCCCAAAGGAGCGGAAGGGGGGAAGAACCAAGTGGGGGCAATGAGCAACCAGATCCGTCAACGGCACTGGCATGAGAAGACCGGATAGTTCATAGGCCGGCAGCAGGAGATTTGTCTAGTCCATCACCAATTCCGAAGAAGAGAAAACGACCGAGTCCTCCGGCGGCAGGAGTTTCATCTGGTCTGTCACCAACCTCCAAGAAGCAAAAACGGGTGACTTACATTGGTATCCACCTCCTGGTAGCCATCCGATACCGGAGGAGCAGGAGGACGAGAATGAGGATGAGGATGAAGAGGAAGAGGAAGAACAAGAGGGCAGGATACCGAAGGGAGAAATTACCAGAGGGATGCTGTTGGGCAGGTATCTGAGGTCAGCACCTCGTCGCGAGGGTCAGCACATGAACCCCCCTTGCCAATATTGCACAAGTAAGCGGCTACAGTGTGTCAGGACAAAGGGCGGCACCGCATGCGATCCCTGCCAGCTCATTTGCAAACAAACATGCAGCCTGACGATTGTCAAGAAAGCCGTCAAGCCCAGCAACAAGGATAAGGGAAAAAAACCACTGAGAAAGAAGTCAGTGAGGATTATTGAGAGTGATGACGGTATGACACTCTTTTTCTGCTCAAATAGCTAACCAATAGTTAGCAGATGAACCAGCCAGTCCAATCGCGGGACCATCAAAACCATCATCCATCCCAACCATCGACCTCCAACCACCCAGCAGATCCTCTTCCGGTCAAGGGAAAGGGCAAGGAGCGGGCAATGGAGTCTAGTCACAGTGAGGACATTGTGGCTGGTGTGATGGCAGGGGTGGAGAGCCATTTGGACAGGATGGATAATGGGTTCCAGGAAGCATTGCGGAATGTTGGGGAGCAGGTGCAGGATGGGTTTGTCATGGCTGAGGAGAGCTGGTTACCGTGTATCGAGGACTTCTTCCGTCGCTACCAGACTCAAGTCAACACACTCAGTGGCCGCATAGAAACCCTGCAAACAAATGTTTCTCTTGCGGGTGAGACACTTGAAGACCACGCCGGACGGATCCATCAGATGGAAGAGCAGATCCGCAATATTTGGGGTGTGGTTGACACTTTGCAGAATCAACTTCACATCTCCACCCGTCCCTCCAGTCCGTCAGCTCAGGATGATGTGGCAGGGCATCCAACGGGGCACAGTGGACTTGGACCCATTGTTGAAGAGGAAGAA
The DNA here is from genome assembly GCA_027475525.1 of Macrolepiota albuminosa. Taxonomy (NCBI): domain Eukaryota; kingdom Fungi; phylum Basidiomycota; class Agaricomycetes; order Agaricales; family Agaricaceae; genus Macrolepiota; species Macrolepiota albuminosa. Next base: position 1,818,827 of record JAMWFC010000055.1, on the reverse strand, counting down.
ACCACTCCTGACCCCACTGCTGACGTATCTGTTCCCACTGGTGACATCTCTGCCCTCGCCACTGACCAATCCCATCATGCCGCTGACTTATCCGCTCTCACCGTCGCTCTGTCCCCACTTCAACAAACATCCTCAGGGACGACTCCCACACAAACATCTCCGTCACCCCCTCAACCATCTTCTGTCCCTCCGCCAGTCCCTGCTGAGGACCCTCTCCCTGGCCCAAGGGGACGGGCTCGCAGCTACTCCCGAAGTAGTCGGCCGCCGATGCAACGGACCCGGTCATCCAGTCGGCTTACTGAGAGATGGAAGGCAACAGAAGAGAAGTGAAGATGGACGATCACATATTTTTTTTTTCGCTATGACACACATTCGTATATTTTTGTAACCCTATAGTTTACAAAATGTAATATAACATTTCCCCCTTCCCCACATCAATGACGGCGGACTGGTCAAATGACTTAGTGTAACATTTGTGCTTGAGACTTGCAGGGTTGCTTGGAATTTGTTGACAATTGGTTAGGCAATGCCTTGCACTTCTTTTGGTTTTGTAATGCCGGCCTTCCCTCACCTTCAAATTGGTCATTGTCCTCATCTTGAAGAATGTCGAGCACCCTTCTTGACACTCTATATCTAGGGGAACCATCACTAGGGCCATTAATTGGAGGGTCTGGATGGCTCCATCCTCTTTGATGTAAGAGGTGGATGGTAGTGGCATCTACCACTGCTGTATTATCACCACATTCGTCATGAACAGATTCGTTGTGAGCGGATTCATCGTGAGCAGAAGCTGATACATTGGGTTGGGATTCGTTGTGAACCGTGGATCTGTTGTGGCACTGAGGCTGTGGAGTGTGCGGAGGCAGTGGTGTGTGTGGTACGCTAGGTGACAGGGGAAGTGTAGGCCCCAGTTCCAAGTTGGCTGCAGATCCGGTGACTAAAGCGGGGGGAAGTGTAGGCCCCAGTTCCAAGTTGCCTGCAGATCCACCATCAGCAGCTCCATCATTAGCAATGGTCCTACTGTTGCCATCGACTACCGCTGATGGTGTTGGCCTCTGTTTCCAATTTTTCCCTCCATTTTTGCATGTAGCCTTACGTGCTGCTGCTGCTGCCGCATTTTTTTCATGATCAGCTCAGGTGCCGTACTCGGCAGCTACTGGCTGCTTGTGATGGTTGAGATAAACCGTCCAGCAGAAGGTGTCACCGGATCCATACTGTCCTTGACGGTCTCTCTAGAAGTTCAGCAGACGCAATAGCTCAGGCCAACCAAGATTATGGGGATCTTGAAATATCAGACCCTCTGGAAGATACCTTGAATGTATGAATTGCTGATCATTGGTCCTCACTGCCTTGTAAGGAGCAGATTCATACCGGTAACCAGACGCAATTTCTGACGGAGTGATCAGATGATGAGCAAAGGTGGAGAAAACTAGGATTCACTGTAATGAGTATTTAGATAGTCCCGGACAAGCATTTCCAATTCTGCCCGAGTTTGAAATATATTTGGTCCTGGATCTGCTGGTAATATTGGGAATCCATCCCTATCCAGATCAAGGATGAGGTCACGGCGTGTAAGGATAGGAGGAGTCAAATCATGGGGTGATTGCATGTTGGATGGCATGTCTCTACCAAGAAGAGCAGACATGTAATCCATCATCTTCTTGTTGAGGTCACTAACAAGGTCAGGAAAGGAGTCTTGGAAGGTTGGTCGGTTAGCATGGGTCAAGTATGACATATTGTCATGACTATAATTGGTGTCAAAATTGTTTAAAGAATGATGGCACCACATACATTCTAATAGTCATGCGTTCATCTGCATACCACCCAACAACAGTCCAACTCAACATGCCCATTTCTCTAAATTGAAGCACATCTGCATCGTCCACACACTTCAAACCATGCTTTCGGGCCTTCCTGTAGAGACAATGATTAGAAAGCGGAATCAAGCGGACAGATGTACAACAAATAGAGGACGGATGGGGGATGGATAGAGTACCAACTTGCGCTGAATTTCTGGTGGATTTCCTTTTTCGCTCCATTCTGCCGCCATCTTCCGTAAACAACTTTCCTCCTGCGGTGTGAGTTGATGCATAACATTTTTGACAGCCACATTATATTGTGCAAATGCATCCAATCCTGAGGCATTGTGATCCTTACCCCTCAACAAGTTCTGGATCTCCTCGTTTATCTCCTTTGCCATTGTCTGCCGGACAACATCTTGCAGTGAAGTTTTCAGGAGCACCTTTGGATCTTTATGCTGGTAATAAGGGCGCCAGCAATTCTTGATATACTGGACAACCTTCTATTCAAGGAAATGATGTCAAGTTCTTTGCAATGAGTTGCTGTACCTACTTTGATTCTCTCTGCCCACTCTTCCCCTGTCTTTGGCTCTGTCCCCTTAGTGGCCCAGTAGTTGAAGATATCCGTTAGGATTTTATCCTTCAAGATAGCAGTCCAAGCTTGGGGAGTAGCTGAGGAGCGGTAGAGTTCCTTGTATGGTTCAAAGATAGATCTTTCTTCTGCTGTAAATATTGGTTCCACTCGTCTTTTCTTTGGTGAAAATATTGGTTCAGGCGGTTGCAGGAGGGCAGACATTTTGTAGACAATATAATTTCTGCAACCACACAGTTCTCAACCGAAGGATCACATGATAAAATATACATTTCCGTTCACTGTTTCCGTTCCATGTCCGTTGCGTTTGTCATCGACGGATAGGGTCCGCTATCTGCTGGTATCTAGCCCGTCCAAATTGGGGCATATTGCCGATATCGATGAGCGGTCTCATTAGATCTCCGGTACAATGGCTAGGTCCTGGCCATAGATATTTGATCATGAACCTGAACTCTCTGAAGAAATACAAGCAACCAAAAACAACAGTCATCAGGCAAAGAGACCTCATCCCGTTTGCTGAGGAAAGGACACAACTCACTCAGAACACACGAGGGTTGCCAGTCCTCATAACACAACGGCTACCACTGGGTCCCATTCCCATTGTAACTGGTGCACCACCTGCGGCATTTGCAGATGATGATAACTTTGCACACTTGGACAATAATCCAACGGTAGATGATGTAGATGATACAATGCCCGTATCCATAAGGCATGTAAAGGTGATTTGAATGTATGCTATTATTGAGAGCAAATTATTCAAGTTCATACATAGACACAGGCAGATTATCTTAACGACTTCATCAACCATGTTCCGCAGTTGCTCAATGGATTGCTTGGTCGTGAATCAATGGATGACGTTACTGATTGCCTTGCTTGTCCTGACCATTACCTGGCACAATGGCGATGCCGTGATTGCGTTGGGTCAAGAATATTCTGTCGTGGATGTTTCCGCCGCACGCACCTCTCCAACCTGTTTCACTGACCTGAAGTATGGAATGGTAGGTATTTCCAACCAATGAATATGTCAGATACTGGGGGGTATTTCTATATCCAACACAATTCATTGCATGCAAACTGTCATCAAGGGAAGGTCAGAGTCAGGGCTCTTGAGGACCATGAGCGGCAAAAGGATATTCAGGAGCAAGAGTTTATACGACTCGAATATCAACTGGATGTTGAACTTCCATCAGCGGATAGTGACCCGGGACATCTGGCAGCGCATCCGTCCATGACTTCAGATTTCCTGAGCAGACTTCAGGATGCCAGCCTTGATCAAATCATGGAAGAGGAAGAGCAACAGGAACCAGAGAATAATGTGCCAATAGAAGATATTCCAGAAGATCGGCCAGCCACGAATGGGTTCTGTATGGACAGATATGATTGCTTTGGGAATCCAATACAACGGATTGTTCACACAACTGGAGTACACTACATTGGTTCTGTATGGACAGATATGATTGCTTTGGGAATCCAATACAACGGATTGTTCACACAACTGGAGTACACTACATCACTGTCATTTCATGTGAGTGTTCTGGGATGGATGTCTTGGTGGAGGATACCATCCGCTCGCAGCTGGTCCCCAGTACATTTGATCGGACACAAACATATTTTACAACGGCTGTGCTGGACAACTTCCATCTGACGAATCTAGAGTGCAAAGCATCCGCCTACCAGTACTGGCAGAAAATTGCAAGAATAACTTCCCCAATTGCATCTTCTGGTGAGGTGGATAACCTTTACCACGAGCTACAACGAATTTCTCGTTCATGGCGGTGGCTGAAGAAGTTGAAGTGGGCAGGCTTCGGCCATGATGAATTGAGGCATCCCATGGCGCCGGACCGTGGTGAACTTGCAATATTCTGTCCAACTTGTCCCCAACCAGGAGTCAATCTTCCATCCAACTGGGAAGAAGATCCTGTCCGGTGGAAGTTCAATCGTTCTTTAATGATGGACAGCAACTTCAAGGTGGATCATGTCTGACATTCTAATCCTGCTCATGATGTATGGCATTCAGAAGGCGGTGGTATGATGGCCAGGAGGGATGAGCTCACCCACTATCTCAAGCGCACAAAGGAACAGCCAACGGTGAGTGACATTCTTTAACTCTACCTGTCCGCCGTCCGCTCATCAATTCAATCCTGTCCGTCGGCCGTCCGCTGGACCTCCGGCTGTCCAGGGAGCCGCCTGTGAAAACACATTCAAAGCTATTGAAAAGGCCCTGATGATGAACAAGTCATGCGACATTACTGGTATTGTTGCAACAGCATGTACACGGCACGGCTGCTTTGCTCCTAATCGTGTAACAAACTTGACCCATGGTGAAGGCCAGGTTTACACAGACTTTTCCATCACACAGGCAGTTAAGACAACCAACATGGATGGGATTCAGCGTCTTCTACTGGTATATGACATAGCATGCCAGTGGTGTGTCAAATTTTCTGAACGGCTTGCTGAGGCCGGAGAAGTCCTGCCCTACTGGTATATGACATAGCATGCCAGTGGTGTGTCAAATTTTCTGAACGGCTTGCTGAGGCCGGAGAAGTCCTGCCAGATAATCTACTTGTGGACTTTGCAATAGGACTTCTTCATGTCCATGGGCATAAGGAGGATTGTTTTTTCCGCTTTGCCCCGTCCTTCATTCCCGGGGCCGGTCATTTGGCTGGGGAGATAATTGAAAGTCTCTGGTCTACACTAAATGAAGTCTCACAGATGGCCCATACGGCTACCTTGGCACATTGGGCAGAAATCCTTGATGATCACATGTGTGACTCAAACTGGAAGAAGCTGCTTGACATGGTTCCATTCCTATGTCAAAAGTACAGGACTGCTGTTGAGATGAGAGATGCAGCCATTCAATATTTCACCAAGCAATCTGTCAGAATATCAACAGATTTACTAACAAGCTGGGAAGCCAGAATAGCTAAGGCAGAAAGGCTCAGAGAGGAGGAAAACTGTAAAGCAATGGATATTCTGAAAGCTTGTACAATGACCTTCAATAGTGCAAGTGAAGACCAAATGGCAGCAGACAGTGGAAACCACTCAACGGATGTTGCAGCGACGGATATTCATTCCTTCTGGATTCAACTTGCCCTTGACATTGAGGAGCAGCAGTAAGGTGTATTGCTGATGGCCCAACCTATCCCACTAATTGGAAGCTCAGAATTGCAATTCAGGACCAGGTTTGCCGTTTGAATCGGCATGCAAGCAATGATGATTGGCAAAAGGTCGAGGCGGAAAGAGAACTATTAAGGGTTTGACTCAATGTCCTTGCTGCTTCTCAGGACAGGAGCGGGTTTATTGCTAGTGGAAGGCGGACTGCGCCCCTGGAACTGGATGAAGTTCCTGGAGCCTTTGATGACAATGAAATGGCGGAAGATGGACAGCCAGCGGATCCGCTGGTACCGCCAGTGGATACCCTTGGACCAACAAATGTAGTTGTTCCAGAAGATTTTGAAATCTCCTTCTCATCTATGATCATGGGTAATGTCTCACTATTAACAATGATAGAGTGCAATTTGCACTTGATTCAAATTGAAAGGCTCCTGCAAGCTCTTCAGGAATTCATTGCAGAAAAATTATTCCTATATTTTCACATTGTCTGGGTCGCCCCAAGCAAGAATGTGAAAACTCGAGCTCGTGCATCTCTTCAAAAAATCCAGGCCTCAATCCTGGTGAAGGCTCGTGCCTATGCACAATGCCGCAGTGCACTGCTGCGACTGGGATCGGACCCCAGCATTCAGAAAAAGTATCTGGTTCTACAGAAAGCAGATTTGAATGCAAGCACAGCTATACAAGATCCCAACATTCCTGGTTCATCAAGGATCAAGGTATCTTGGATATGGCACTCTAATTCTGATACAGAAAATGAATCTGCAACTATTTCTGAATGTGAGTCCTCTTGTTAACATTTCCGTTATCATTACATCTATTTGTGAACATATCTCTTCAGTTAATTGTGTTCATTATCTACATGCTAGAGCACAACGCAACAGATGGACAGAGGAATGTCAGCTTGTCACGAGTGAAATGGAGTGGACAGTTCAGTATTTCTTCAACCAGGCAGATATTTGGTCAAAGCGTGGTATGTCAGTGAAGAAAAGAGGTCTCCAGTCATATGCCCACAAAAAGGTGGCCATGTGGCAAGAATTGGCCTCAATGGCAATTGATAAATTTAGGTGGGTGCTTCCTGATTTTATTTCCCCCCAAACTGCAAGAGATCCAATGTGAAAATGGTGGATGCAGAGATGGATTGATGTGATGGATGCAGAGATGGATTGAACTGACGGATCCAGAACTTTATTATAGCTTGCTGCCATCAGTGGATCGGAACGGATTTGTGACAGTCACGTGCAATGGAATTGTTGAAAATCACTTTTGTTTACAAGGCCCAAAAATCTGATACATAGCAGTATCCGCTTCTACAAGCAACAGTGCAATGCCATCTACCTCTGTACCATACAGTATCATGTTCCAAGCTACTGTACTAGAAAATTTGCAAGAGGTTGTTGACTATATTGAGTCGCGCCTCATTGCAGCACTTTCCATATTTGGCAATCTTGCGCCAAGTCTTGAAGCGGAAGAGGCATGGATTATCCAGCATCTAGACAAGGAGTTGGTAAGATAACTTTAAAATGTGTAAATATATTATGATCTGAATGTGGGCCATAGAACTTTGTATTGTCATATCTGGGGGCAGCATCATTGAATAATGTGGTCTGCAATGTCCCAGACATTATCAAAAGCATGAGCCAATTTTTCCCCCTTCAAAATCAGCAAACTTTGCCCACAGAAATCCTGGAGTTTGTTGACGGCCGTCAAGGTCTTATCAGGAATCTGTACGGCTGTGATTGGTGGAACCACATTGGCCGAGAGGATGTTCAGGTCTTAAGCAATGAAACACTGGAGCAAATCTGTACGGCTGTGATTGGTGGAACCACATTGGCCGAGAGGATGTTCAGGTCTTAAGCAATGAAACACTGGAGCATTGCCTTCTCGTACATCAGCAAGGCTTCCACTCTGTTGAAAGCTTCTTGGCATGCAACCGCCGGCCGCCCATGACATTGCCATCCGCTGATGGATTGGTGTCCGTCCCACCACCAGATGATTTGCTTCATGTGTTTGCAGGTAGCGGATCCGCCAGGGGCCACCAGCAGATGCTTCAAGCCCTAGACAAGTGGCGGTCGCTCGATAGGACAGAACATGTCCCAACAGCCAATGATATGATCCGTCTGTTTGCTGGCAGCAAGTCCGTTGCTGCTTCCGTTGTTAGTTCCGTTGCAAGGTCCGTGGATCCTGCTTGGACGGGCCAATTGACAGGCATCGAGTCCCATACCAACAGTATTGATGGTGAGCAGCCTGATCCTCAAGACTGCCTCTCCATGGCCCATCTTACTACTCTCCCCAATGTCAACTCTCCCCAATGGCCATCCTTGACGCATATCGAACCCTTGAACCCACAACATCCATTCCACCACCTCTACAGTCAGAGTAAACCTGGACTGGTGTATGGCCCTACAATGGAACTCTCTTGCATGGTGGTTCAACCAGCATCCCAACTTCCTTCCGCCCCAGCAGCTCAACCAGCATCCCAACTTCCTTCTGCCCCAGCAGCTTATATCCACTGGACATTCACGGAGCTGGGGGAAACTGACAACGACCAGGTGGATATCCCTAATCCATCCATTAGTGACCCTGACTTAGAGGGTATCCCTTCTGCGGAAGAGCAGATGGACGACAATTCTTTGCCTCCTTTGTTCATTCCTGCGGCAGAGGAGACGGCAGATGACAATTTGCCGCCTTTGTTCATTCCCGTGGAAGAGCAGATGGACGACAATTCTTTGCCTCCTTTGTTCATTCCTGTGGCAGAGGAGACGGAAGACAATAATTTGCTGCCCTTGTTCATTCCCAAAATGGCGGACAAATGGAAGTCCAGAGGGGTGGACGTATGGTGAGCGAGGATGAGGAAAACCTTCTGCCGCTATTTCTTGTGACGGCAGAACAGACAGAAGGAGCCGATGATGAAGAAAATCTTCCACCGCTTTTTGATGTAACGGCTCTTCAATCCCAGTCTTCCCCCTTCCAACAATCTCCTTCTCCAACCCTATCTACTGGTAACAATGTCCGGGAGTGGGAGGAATATGAGACACGTATGACTCAATGTGAGGATAAGAGAAGAATTAGCGAATTGTATTAACAACGTGAGTTATAATTTGGCACTGGTAATCATAGTTGTAAGAGAAGCATTAGCGAATTGTATTAACAACGTGAGTTATAATTTGGCACTGGTAATCATAGTTAATTTCTTTCAACAGAACAAGAATTTCGTGCTAGAGCAAAACATGGTCAATGTAGGCCCATTGGCCCTTTAAATCGAGCTGATCATACTGATGAGATGTCCGTTGATATGTCAGAGTCACCCTCACCATCTTCATCATCATGCCTGAGAGCAAACTATGAAGACATCACACTTACCAGACCTCAGGGGCCATATACACCGGAGGACTTTGCATTTTTGACTGCAGACTACCTGCTTGATGAGGATTTCTTGGGCTCAGATGCATTACATGGATCTAATGAAGAGGAGGAATACACATTGGATGAGTAATTTAATCGTTAGTTACTATAATTCATGGCTTTTCCGTTGGTTATTTTTCGTTAAGATTAACTGTCCAGTTGTTTTGATCCGTTATGCCACTCTCATGGACGGAAAAAACCACACACTATTCAATGATTACACAATCAATTTACCAAAAGTAAAAATTGACTGACTTGTAGTAAGCTATGATGTAAAAAAATATCAGTCTAACATTGTCAATTCAATACTTGTAGTAAGCACCTGTGGTACAATGGAATATTGATACATTGATATTTCATGTTGTGTGCAAGAGGCGGGTTCGACTCCTGCTAGTGCACATTATATAATAGCAGCAGGCTGCTGACATCTGCTAGCATCATGTATTTGATCCGTTCAAAACTCCAGAGATTTCTGCAGACGGATAGGACTTCTAACCTATTCTTCTGCTGGAATTTCTAGAGTTTTGAACGGATCAACTTAATTTTATGGTGTCTTTTTATACTGCTGCATTCCCTTCCACCCTCTGTCAATTTACTACAAGTAAAAATTGATAACACTATCCAATCAAATTCTGTACAATACTGACTTTTGGTAAGCACCTGTGGTCAAATAGAATATTGATACATTCATATTTTATATCGTGCACAACAGGCGGGTTTGACTCCCGCTAGTGCACATTATATAATAGCAGCAGGCTGCTGACATCGGCTAGCATCATTAATGTGATCCGTTTAAAACTCCAGAGATTTCTGCAGTGGCATGGGTTGGTCATCTTTGCGCATCTGTTCATTCTAGTACCTCACGGGTACTGGAATCCTCATGTGCACAAATTCGTCCATCCCATTCCCGCTTCAGTAATTTCTAGAGTTTTGAACGGATCAACTTGATGATGTGAGCAAGCCAATAAACAGATCTATGGACACAGGTCCACCAGACTTGTTTCTCCTCTTTCAACCTAGCACCGTCTCTACTAAAATATTGGTCATTTTTACACAGGAAGAGGACCTCAACTACTGTCCGCTGATGTCAGCTGGGTCACATGCTGACATCCGCTACTGTCTGCTGGCATGCCAGCAGACAGTGGACACTCATGCACCCTCTTCCGCCCTTCCCCTTCTTTCTCCCCAGTGCTATCCTCTCCACTCCCCACACTACCTCACACACCACCCCCCTTCCCTCCTCCTCCCTGACCTGACGTCTGACGTCTGCTACGTCCGCTGGTACACCCACGCTCCTCCCCTCCCCCTCCCCCTTCCCCCTCTTTCTCCCCACCCCCATCCCTCTTCTGCCACCCCCCACGCTCTCTGAGATGCCACCCCATGTGGCAGACACCCATGCACCCCCTTTTCTTCTCTCCTGCCCTGATGCCGGACGATGCCGGGGGTTGCCGACGGATGTCCGATGGATGTGGATGGATGCCAGCGGGTCACAACGGCTGCCGACAAACTCCAACGGATGCCAGCTGATGACAGATGATGCCAACGCCCCTTTCAAGACACAAAACCTCTTTTGAGAGATATGCCACCCCCCTTCCACCTCAAAATATCCATACGGGGACCTGCGGGGACGTAGGTGGATGTCCGTTCATTGTGTTATCCGACCTTTGACTCTATCCATTGGTAACGGACCTGTGGTGCAATGGTTAAATGTGCGTTCCATTGCTGGAGGCCTGCCCAAGGCCAGTGGTTCGATTCCCCCCTGCAGGCATACAACGGGCAAGACAATGTTTCTTTTTCTTTGGTCCAACCAGCCTCTGTGGACCTGCATAGGCCTCTGCAGATGTCCGCTGGTGCCCTGCGCAGGCCTGGGAGGGCCTGTGTAGGTTTGAGTGGGTCGACATAGGTCTGTGTGGATGTCCGCTGGTGGCTTGCATAGGCCTGTGTAGGTCTGCGGGGCCCTTTTGTGGATGTACGCTGGCATCGGGGGTGGGAAAAGGAGGGAAGGGGAGGCACGCAGCCTTGAGTTATTGTGGGGAGGAAGGGAGAGGGGAGGGAAGTGGGGAACCTTGAGGAGGGTTGATTCATGCCATGATGTCCGCCATTATTGTGGGGAGGAAGGGAGAGGGGAGGGAAGTGGGGAACCTTGAGGAGGGTTGATTCATGCCATGATGTCCGCCACTGGAGGAGGCTTTCAGTCATGGGCTGATGCCCGCTGGCAGCCGCTGATGCACATTGATGTCCATTAGCGTCCGCTGGCATCCACCGGGCCTGCGTGCGCATGTGTGTGCCCGCCTTTTATTGATTCACTGGACTGTGTCATACAGCACATTGTGACACGTCCGCAGCTCTGTATTCTATGGCACTGTGGGCACTGCGCCACTCCAGTGTAGCGGACTCCGCTAGACATGTATGGTATGGCACAAAGCGAGCTCCCGTGCGACATATGACATGTACTGTTGTGATGTCTCTATGTGATGAAGAATCCTTGCATTTCTCCATAGTGCAGTGACATTGCAGGCAATTATCAGTGTCATCTGCTGTAGCCCATTTTGCTGGGATCACTTTTCCATTCACTAGCACCTGACAATGCTCAAAGTCTAGCATTACTTTGTTATGCCGCATGAATGGTGTTCTCAGTATCATGTCATAGCAATCAAAGTTTGCTACATCCATATCCTGGCTATGTGAGCCCAGTGTCTGGACGGTTACATTTATCCCATACTGTACTATAGCATGGCTCTCTATGGTGCCCAATTGCAAGGCCAACGGAGTGTCTAACTCCTGTACAGAAATTCCATACATGTGGGCAAATTTGAATGTAATACCTGAAGTAATGCTCTCAGAGTCCTATAAGGTCCAGGATTTGTGGCCATTTACATCCACATATGAGACCAGATACTCTTTGTCTGCATGCTTCAATGTAGGGTGCTGCAAAGTGCCTTCTGCTCAACAAAGAGTCACCTTCTTCATTTGTACAACATTACTCTTGTTGTGATTGTTTGAAGATGGCCAATCTGTCATTGCTGCTAGGCACTCAGAGTTGCTGTCATGACTGTAGTACTTGTTGTCAAAGGCATTATCAAATAAGTCTACAGTAACATAACCCTCCCTCTCCATGATCACACTTTTAGGCTTTGCACCCAATGCCTCATCTGAGGGCTCATATGGTCATACATGGAGTGCTCAGCCTCAGACTTGGTGGCGATATCTCTGTCACTCCCACTTGTGGCTGCAGAATGTGTGGCAGGTGTATACCCCTTTCTCAGGGCTCCTGCCCTTGCAGAACAGTTTGTAGCATAGTAGCCTAGCTAGCCACATGCAAAACATATTCCTGTCTGACCAGACAGGTTGGCCAGATTAACTTTCAGCCTTGGCTTAGGGCATTCTCTGTCCAGAGCCCGCTCTGGTCATGGGCAGCTATACCCTCAATTCTCTGCAGTGGCTGAGTGCACTACAAACCAAATGTTGCAGTCATGGTCTATATCAGCCTTCTTAGCCAGGAAGGTCTCTATATGCTGACCTTGTGGGGGTGCTCTAGCAAGTGTTGGTTGCCTGCTTCCTCCTTTGTGACTACTACAATGCTTGTAGTGGTTAGCAGTCTTAAGAGACTGCTCATACCTTATGGCATACACCACAAACTCCTCAACATTGTTGACCTCTGGAGACAATCCATTCTTACATATCAGGTAGCGGCACATGTCTGCTGGAATACCATCCAAGAATGTTTTGAGCATAGTGTATCTGTCCAGGTATACTGCCATGTTCTGAGCATGGTCATTAAAGGTATTGTAAAATCCTTGCACATCCAACTTCTTGAAGTACTTGGTGGACTGGAAGTCCCACCTTGCATCCTGTAATGTCAAGGGATGCATGAATCAATTGTACAGTCCTGTAAGGACTCTCTTGAATGTCCAATCATACTGAACCTGGTTGATATGCAATACTGCTCATCAGAACCAACTCATAGCCTCTCTGGCCAAGAACTTGGGCAGAACAAAAATTTGTTCTTGTTTCATATGGTCACCCCCATATAAACACATGGCGAGGTGGATGCATATGTCCATTGCCCAGTCCTCCAAGTCACTAAACTTGGACATGCCTATATAGATGCAAATGTGCCTACTGTCTGCTTTATGCAGCTTCACCCTGTCTGGTAGCCATAAGGTTACTCCCAAGATATTATTGCCTACTCAATGAACACAGTTGTGCATGGCTTCATGATGCATATGAATGGCCTCTTGCTGGCCTGGGGATCTAGTTGCTAGATTGGTGGCTTGGGGGAGCAATTTTCCTTGTCCACTCTGCTGTAGATGTTCTGAGCCTCCTCAATTGTGGGCATAATTGCCTTCATCTCAGAGAGTTGATCTAGGGTGCTCATCCTGGCCTCTACCAGAGGCATCACATCTTGTGGCACCATCTCAATTGAGGAAGTCTCCTCAATCATGATTATTGCACTGCCCTGGTTCTGGATAAGACTGATTCTTCTGGAGCTACATAACAAATCAACAACACATCTTGTCTGTGGGCTTAGTGTCTTCAAATACAATTCCCTGATTGTCAATAAGGGACTGTATCTTAGTCCTGAGATCACCATTGTGCATATATTGATATGCAACTCTGTCGCTCAACATTTCTGCCATTGCTACACATGACATCAAAAATGCCTTACTCTCTACCTTATAAGAAGTACTAGCTTGCCCTTCCAGACCTGACATCTCTGTCCTAGGGTTTTGGTTATGCATGTATGAGGGCTCCTCATGCCACCCTTGTTCTGCTGGAGTATAAAAGGTACTCACTGGCTTTGCCTTGGGCACTTCCTGCATCCATGCTAGTGTCTCCACTAGCTCAGCTCCAACATTCTAATTATGATGTGCTGAGCATTCCTCGGAGGTGTGGCTCCAGAGAGTCAACACACCTGACTGCCTTGTGGCCTTATGCTGAATACATCTGGAGTTCTAAGGTGAGAACTCTCACCATCAAATCAGTATATTTAGTACTAAATACAGTGGGCACTTTGTACTCTTGTCGTCTAAGTGCTACTATATGCACTGATGTGTATTATTTGAGTCATGCCTAGGTAGTGTACTTCATCACCTCTGGGTGTAGATCTCAGAACACCCACAAGCGCATGATGTAAGCAGTTTTCAACCACTGCTGCTCTGCTCCAGCATCATTGTCTGTAGATGACTCAACAACCTTGTCTGGGAGATTGGCCACCTCCTGGACCTCCTCTACTGCTGGTGTGCACAGAAAACAACTTTCCATGCTACCTGCTTCAGGAGTTGCATCCTCCTCTGGTACCTCCTCTATCCTGGTGGGCATTGAGCCCACCACAGCCTGCCTGGCCCCACTACTCTGGCTTGAGAGCCTAGGTCCCCCAGTCCATACTGCCAAATCAGTTTCTCCTGAGGCACTCTGTGTGCCTATTGACTGCTTGACATTATCAGGGGGCCCTTTGGAAGCCAACTGGCTGGACCATTGAAGTCCTCCTGGCAGCTGCATAACTGGGGAAGTTAATTCCTCTGGCATCTTGTCCTGAGGCCATTGCTCGCCATCATGTTGTGAGCACTTAGCTCTCTGAGCCTTGCTCTTATTCCTGGGCAGGTTGGTGCTCCAACCTCAATCTTGAGCCTTGGGCCTTGACTAGCCCACATTGGATGCTTGCACATCCTGCAGGATAGGGCACCACAACAGTACGTGTCATACGTTGTACAGGAGCTTGCTTTGTGCCATACCATATGTGTCCAGCAGAGTTTGCTACACTGGAGCAGAGCAGTGCCCACAGTGCTGTAGAATACAGAGCCATGGACATGTCACAATATGCTGTATGACATGGTCCAGTGGATCAATAAAAAGTGGGCACACATATGCGCACGCAGGCCCAGTGGATGCCAGTGGACACTAGTGGACGTCAATGTGTGTCAGCAGGCATCAGTCCACAAGTGAAAGCCTCCTCCATTGGCAGATGTCACGACCCCTCCCCTCCAGAACCTCCCCAAGACATCCCCGGAGCCCTATCCAGAAGCCTTTTTCATCAACCCCACAATGCACCCCACCCCCACAGCTGCCGACGCCACCATCACATGCATCAAGGACCGCCATCAGCCAGCCCCCCCGGGAACCCTGCATCACGGACCCCAGGATCAACCGCCATCAATGGTCAGATCACGCGACTCGCCCAACTCCCCCAGACCAAGTCCCCTCTCCCGGGATTACCCCTGTCCACGTCTTGAACCCCGGAGTCCTAGCCCCAGAGTTCCAGACACCCAAGTATCCGTAGATCAAGTCTGCATTGTAAGGGCGTTGCTTTCCTGGAAAGCCCCCGACTCAGCAGAACCTGACATAATATCAAGACTCTCTCCTTACACCATTCTTGATGGCTACGTATACTCATGCTTACTACCCTACAAGCTACCAGACCGACCCTTACGGACGTCTGGTCCCCGATTATTACTCCACACAGACCCCCTGCCCTGCTTACCCACCTCTCCCATACAAACTCCAATATCTCCACCGCCACTGGGCCCCTGACCCGTCCCTCTATAATCTGGGGCCCTCAGCCAGCTGCGCCCCTCCACCCAACTTAGCCATGGCACGACCCGTGGAGGTCCCCTCGTACTGGAGCATCCTCAGGGGCCTGCCGGAGACCCCACCAGTCCCCAGTAGACCTCGCCTGATTTCCCCCAGCAAGGGCCCCTTTGCACCCACCCCCTACTATGGCTACCAGCACCCCGTTCCCCAACCCCAGGGACCTCCCCACCCCAATTATCCCCCTCGTCACTACCCGGCTGCCGCCCCACCTGCTCAGACCCCTCTCTCACCAATGGGATGATGACGCCTTGAGGAGTACAAACAGCAATGGGACAAAGTGCTCCGCTCACTCAGGATCTCGCCAGAGGACTTTGCACAACGGGCAAGGGCGCTGCTCATGCAATTCAGACACAACGACTTCGAAGGCACTCCGGAGGAATGGGCCCATTGCTTGGTCGAATTTGGGGATCACCTCACGCGAGGAAAACTCCCAGAGCAGACTATGGTAAAGTATAGATGCAACACAATCCTCCGCAAAGAATTGCAACAGCTGCTCGATGAAGTCCACACGTCCCCCTCCCCTCGACCCCTCAACAACCCTGCGGACCCAGGTCGCTCGATTCATATTCAACGGGAACCCCTGAAACCGGCTCCAGCAGCCCCTGCGGTCCCCACTCCGGAGCAATGACAACGGGAAGAGCGTCAAAACGCCTCAGCCATACTATGGTCCCTCAACCCAATGGGAGGCCTATTCGATCAACCCACTGCCCGCACGGTAGGCTTGTCAACTTGCTGTAGGGCTAACTCCGTTTCTAGCATCTTTGAGACCTGGGGACAGCCTCAGAGACCCCTGGAACCACTCCCATGAATGGACAACGCCTGACCTCTGCCCCCAGCAAACTCCGGTAGACCCCAGGTGGACACCCCTAGCACGGACGACACGCTGTGCTACATCAACGAGCTCACACATGACAACAACAAACAATGTCCTGCACCTGCACCTGCCCCGGCCCCTCCAGAACCCAGTTTCCGTCATGACCCGCTGCCCCACTTCAACCTATGGAACCCCCCATGACCCACAATGCAAGCGTGACCCTCCCAGGCTGAACATCCCCCGCACAACCTGGCACCCGACCCAGCACCCAGTTCCCCCCTTAGACCAACCCGACACCACCAAACCCTCCCCGACCACCTCCGCCACCCCCAGCCAAACCTCAAGGATGACCCCCAGGCCCCCCACCTCCGCCACCCCCTGCATGGAGACCTGGGCCTCCCCCTGGCAGGAACAAACCCCCTTGGGACAACGGACCTCCCCATGCAAACTGTCTTGAAAAAAGTTTATCATATCAAAATTGTATCAAAACATGAAAACTTCAATGTTACTCCAAGAATTGAATAGGGACATATATTCTTGTAATAGCAGAGAAGTCAATATGCTGAAAAGCAAAAATACAGAATTGAATCAGCATGTTGACAGGATAAACTGGATACATTGGAGAATTTAAAGTGAGCAAGGAAGCCATGTAGATATTTTCTTGGCTTTCTGAAATAGATATTTGTATGAAGTGCCTTCTCTATATAAAATATGACAGCAATACTGCTACTGCACTCATCAAGAATTTGAGTGGCTACAGCAAGGTCAAACACTTTGATGTGAAGATTTATTGAATCTGGGAGGCCATTGCTCATACAAATGTATACATTGACTTAATTGCTTCCAACAATAATATTACAGACTGTTCACTAAAGACATCAAAAATCTCAATAAAATATTGGCTAATAAATACATATACACTATAATGCTATTAAGACACTTCTATAGCTTGTGGATTATAGCACTGTGTCCATCTTGTTCCAAATGCATAAGATGGGAAATTTACATGAAAAGAGCCATGACATGAAATAATAAGAGTAGTATATGGGTTGTATAATGCACCAAAAATGTGATCAGGGACCCACATTAGTTTTTGTTGAGTAACATGTTGCACAATCCACCCTTCATAGTACATTGTCCAGATATTAAGTTGTCCATAAGTGAAGGCATTCCATATTATTATATTTGGATGATCTGAGCCAAAAAAAATGCATCTGCCACTAGGCAAAAATGCAACATATCTGACTTCAAAAGTGTTATATATCTGCTTACCATTAGAGGCATCCCACAAGTTCACAGATTGATCTTGTGAGGTAGAGCAAATGCACTTGCCATCAAAAATATATCCAACAAATGTGACAGGAGTGTTGCCATTTAGCTTCCATAGCTGAACACCATTGAAGGCATCCCACACTCTTACAGAACAATCATCTGAGCCAGAGACAATGCATTTGCCATCAGATGAAAATGCAACAGATGTGACAGGAGAAATGTGGCCATTGAGTTTCTGCAGCTGTGTACCATTAAAAATATCCCACACTCTGACAGACTTGTCAAATGAGCCAGAGACAATGCATTTGCAATCTGGTGAAAATGCAACAGATGTCACAAAATCAGTGTGGCCATTCAGCTCCTGCAGCTGTGCACTATTGGAGGCATTCCACATTCTTACAGACTTGTCAAATGAGCCAGAGACAATGCACTTGCTATCAGGTGAAAATGCAACAGATGTGACAGAAGAAGTGTGGCCATTTAGCTCTTGCAGCTGTGCACTATTAAAGACATCCCACACCTTTATAGACCCATCATATGAGCCAGAAACAATGGATTTGCCATCAGGTGAAAATGCAACAGATAAGACAGAAGAGGTGTGACTATTCAGTTCCTGCAGCTGGACACCATTAGAGGCATCCCACACTTTTACAGACTTATCACTTGAGCCAGAAACAATGTACTTGCCATCAAGTGAAGATGCAACAGATTTAACTTCAGAAGTGTGAACATTCAGCTCCTCTATCTGTATATTATTAGAGGCATTCCATACTCTCACAGAGTCATCATGTGAGCCAGAGACAATGCACTTGCCATCAGGTGAAAATGCAACAGATGTGACAAAAGAAGTGTGGCCATTCAGCTCCTGCAGCTGTGCACCATTAGAAGCATTCCATATCCTTACAGAAAAATCATTTGAGCCAGAGACAATGCACTTGCCATCAGGTGAAAATGCAACAGATGTGACAGAAGAAGTGTGGCCATTCAGCTCTTGCAGCTGTGCACCATTGGAGACATTCCACACTCTCACAGAGCCATCATATGAGCCAGAGACAATGCACTTGCCATCAGGTGAGAATGCAACAGATATGACAGAATTAGTGTGTCCATTCAGCTTTTGCAGCTGTGCACCATTAGAGGCATTCCATATCCTTACAGAATAATCATGTGAGCCAGAGACAATGCACTTGCCATCAGGTGAAAATGCAACAGATGTGACAGAAGAAGTGTGGCCATTTAGCTCTTGCAGCTGTGCACAATGCACTTGCCATCAGGTGAAAATGCAACAGATGTGACAGAAGAAGTGTGGCCATTTAGCTCTTGCAGCTGTGCACCATCAGTAGCATCCCACACCTTTATAGACTTATCATATGAGCCAGAAACAATGCACTTGCTATCAGGTGAAAATGCAACAGATGTGACAAAAGAAGTGTGGCCATTTAGTTTCTGCAGCTGTGCACCATTAGAGATATCCCACATTCTCACAGACTTGTCAAATGAGCCAGAAACAATGTACTTGCTATCAGGTGAAAATGCAACAGATGTGACATATTCAGTGTGCCCATTCAGTTCCTGCAGCTGTGTACCATTGGAGACATCCCACATTTTTACAGACTTGTCAAATGAGCCAGAGACAATGCACTTGCCATCAGGTGAAAATGCAACAGATAAGACAGAAGAGGTGTGGCCATTCAGCTCTTGCAGCTGTGCACCATTGGAGACATTCCACACTCTTACAGACTTGTCTGATGAGCCAGAGACAATGTACTTGCTATCAGGTGAAAATGCAACAGATGTGACATAGTCAGTGTGCCCATTCAGTTCCTGCAGCTGGATACCATTAGAGGCATCCCACACCTTCACAGACCTATCACTTGAGCCAGAGAAAATGTACCCATCAGGTGAAAATGCAACACACCCATTTGATTCTTCTAATATATTGATCTTTGACAATGTATGTCTTTTATTGCTTGTAATTGATGGGATGTTACAGAATTTCTTTTTCCATCCTTGTGACAATACACTATCCTCTAGCCATGTTGCTAAGGCTGAGATGTATAAATGTGGTGTTGACAAAACTGCTGGGCTAGTAGCAAAATGAACTACAAAGTTGGCTGCTTCATCAATCTTCTGAATAAGATATGATTTGCTGTCTTGGTTCTATTTGCATTCTATCAATTATAGAATAGAATTATGTTGAAAAGTTTTACCTTTTTTATACTGTTACACACTTGTTGCAGCATAATATGACATTTTTTTGATGACTTTAAAAGATTCATAGTTTCTATCCAAAAAAGCACTTGAATATCAAGAAATCTCTCTATGTTGTACTGAAGAGTCTGATATTTGTTAGCTGATGCTTTGACCATGTGTCCAGCCCAGTGCTGACAAGCATACTGAAGTACTTCTGAAATTCTTTCTTTAATCAATGTATCAAAATTGGTTATTTCCAAATCTAAAAGAAATGATGAAGGCAGGCTGCACATATCAAAGTGCAGATTATTCATCATGATGTTAAAGCAGTGCAAGGTAAGAATTGCATGATGAGCTGATGCATCACAAGACAAGTTTCTGATATTATTTGAAGACTTGTTTGATAATCTCAGAGAAATTGTAGAAGATTCTTTCTGATGTAGAAGAAAGTCAGGAAATGAAGCATGATACCAGAAGATATGGTCATCTTTTTTATAGAGCACAGCATGGAGCCTTTCAACAATGTCATTAGCTTGCTGTTGTAAAACTCTCATATCTTGTCATCTTTTTTGTAGAGCACAGCATGGAGCCTTTCAACAATGTCATTAGCTTGCTGTTGTAAAACTCTCATATCTTGAGTATCAGCTTTAGAATGCAATGCTGCTGCAACAGAAGTAGATATGCGCTCTTCTGCACAAAGAATTGTATGTAGAATTTCTAGACGATCAGCAAAAAACATCTCTGAGCCTCCACTAAATGCTTCTGATAATATTGTATCATAGAAATCATTAATTAAAAATGTTGTATCAGAAGAATCTGAGAATTTTGCATTACTAGTAGAATCAAGCAATTTTTTCATGATGATAGGCTGCTCTTCTGGAATGCCAGATGAAATGTAATTTACTGCTGTGAAAGCATAAATAAAGAGACCATTGGCTTTATCTCCAAGCTCTCTAAGTTCTTTTGTATTTTGAAATACTGGAAGTGCATCATTTAAATATGTCATAATATCTGTATCAGCCTCCTTGTGAGAGACATGATGAAGATGACAAACTGAGTCAGGTGGAAAGGTCTTGCACAATGCTTCAACCTTAGGATCTGGTCGGCTTGTAACAAGAAACTTGAAACCATGCAAATATCCTTCTTTAATAGTCAAAAGCAGTTTCTGGAGAAATTCTAGACCTTTTTGATTATCAATTTCATCCAAGGCATCAATAACAATTAGATATGGAGGTAGATTCAAAGAGCAGCTAGAATGAGCTTTTTTCCAAGGCTCTACCCAGAGGTCTTGCATTTGTTTGTTCAATTGCTTGTTAGCTGAATCCTTGCTTGTAGCTGGTAAAGCTTTAAGAAAAAGCTTTGAGCGATAAGCTAGCTGATAGACAAGAGTAGGAATGATATTTTTCTGTTGTCTTGTTTCTTCAAACTGCCGAGAGCAGAAAAAACTGGCTTTGAAAGTAGCCAATACATCATTGTCCTTTTCAAATCTTTGTGCTATAGTATAAGCAATAGTGGACTTTCCTGATCCTGCATGACCAGTAAGCCAAAAGACCTGTGGACTATTAGCTGTTACATCTTGAACCCAAGTAGAAATTTGTTCAAGTATCGCAACACGTGTGCCTTTGGTGCAAGACTGACGAAATAAAGTTGGCACATTATCATGATGAACATCATGCATAGCTTTATAAGCACAAGGCCAGCTGTCTAGTTGCAATTTCTAAAACTCATGTTAATTCAGAGCATGACTTTTTGCATGTAACTTACATCAAGTTTAAATTCCAACTTAGATATATTCTGATCAATTTTCAGATTCAGTTTCATCTTAAACACCAGTTGAAAACTTTTAATTATATACGCAATTAATCATACCTGAAAATTATTTAGTTCTTGATCAATGTTCTTGAAAATATCATTTATATTTGACTTGTCCTTTTCATTTTCCAAAAGTTTCTTCCATGTTGCTTTTGTCGATATCATATCAATTTGATTCAAGTTTTTTAAAAGTTTGCTGTAGGATATTAGCCTCGGAAAGTTCAAACAATACTGCTCATACCCAACAAAGCCTTCAATCAGATAATCCAAGTCCTTGTCATCACTGTTGACCAGAGTATCACACACATCGACCAGATTATTGTTGATTCTGGTCATCAAAGCATCCACATCATTTTTATTCTCACTAACAGCCTATAATGATCTTTGAAGCAACTGTTCCACAATAAAAAGAAGACAAACCCACATTTTTGAGCTCAATGAGAGAATTGAGCACACCAACAGGAATTTGAAGAGGGGTTCCACCCACAACTTTCTCAGCTTTTTTAAAGAAAAGCTCAACACCATTCCAAACTTTTTTGAACCCATCCCTTAACTCGTCTGAGATGTTTGAAAGAAAGCTAAGAGACACCTATTGAACAGATACTGATGACTTACTAAGATGAACTCCTTCCATATTGGCAGAAGGCTGGGAAGGATCCACATGAGTTATATCCACTTTGAAGGTTGTTCAAGCCTCAGTAGATTAATGAGATGAAACGAATACTAACTTGATGTGTTGCCTTCAGTGGGAAATGAAGATACTGGATAGATGGAGGTAGGTCCTTTGGTTTGTGAAGCAATGGATACAAATGCCTAGTATCTTAATCACTTACCAGTATCGGATGCTACGGGAGTTGTAGTCGTCTCCATCGGCGTGGATCCTTTCAAGTGTTCAGACTTGACACAATGAATGGAATGAATGAACAGGTCTCACCGAGTCCATCTCTCATATTTGACAAAGCAGCTGAAGTCATAGAAGTAGTGAATTGGGCTGTGATAGAATTGGTATACTTATTGCAGTCTCTTCATTTATTTGTCTGATTACTCACAGTTATTATTTTCAGGAGTCAGAGAGGCAGTGGGTTGCAAAGTATCTCCGGCAGTAGATCCTGGAGTGCGTGATCTTCAGCAGTAAAGTTAGGAATGCACGAACACTCACCAGATACAGCACCTTCTTCTGTATCTAGCAGAACAGCCGACGGAGGTAAGTGCGTGGGAGCTCAAATGTAGATTCAGACGCTTGAAACGACTATGATGACGGATGTGCTTACCAGTACCTGAAGAGCCCGGGATAGATGAAACCTGGTTTGAAGAGACATTTTCCAAATTGTTCACGCGAGAAGAGTTAGAATTTTCCAAGAGCCCGGGATAGATGAAACCTGGTTTGAAGAGACATTTTCCAAATTGTTCACGCGAGAAGAGTTAGAATTTTCCAAGAGAGAAACGGGGGAAGATGCCCTGGAGGCACCCACCCGAGGCAATAAAGTACGACCTTTAGCAAACACTGAGCGAAACCCTTGAATGAAACGTCGCCCCTTTGAGGTCTTGTCGTTCTGGGTAGTAGACATATTCAATATCAGCAATAGAGCGATAAACTGCAAGCAAGATGGACGATGATGATAAAGAACGGTTGCCACAAGTACACCTGTCATATCTTGTGCGACATTGATTTCTATCCAAATATGTCGAAGGTTTCTCATCCCATTCTCACAAATTCACAAGGCTGGGCTGTGCATGCGACATATGTCATTGTCATTTGCAAACAATGTGGAAAGATCTGTCTTTCTAAGATCTCGAAGTTTCTGCTTATGGTTCTCTTTCCTCGTTTCTCGAACCTCCATTCACGGGAATCCAAAAATCTGACCATCGAGACGATCAGTCAAGAACCAGTAAACTGATTATGCAGATTTACTCTTGCGGAGTGAACCCTCTCCCATAGAACGTGACGCACAAGGTAAGGCGGTTACGACAAAGGCACATTTATTTTTACTGCCCTTGACTTTCTCCTGCTTTCCATCCTTCCATGAATTTATTTTATTCCCTGTCAATTGTTGTACTCGCCCACTCGGGCAGCTTTCGCAAGCTGCCTGCCTGCCAGAGTACCCCCGCCGGGAGGAACTTGGGTGCGTGAAACGAGAACAATACGGAGCTAATGACCGGATAGGAGAGATGGAGACTCTGTTGTCGTTCACGGGCAGAGAGTGTGCGCTAGATGCACTCGGCTTCTGAGAGCTTTCCTCTGTCACCAAATACTCCAAAGGTAAAATTTGTTTCGTAACACACGAGACGGAGTATGCGGGAATGATCACCTGAAACTGTGAATAAGTGAAATAGTCAGAAAAAACCCTACTTTGTGAGTTGTCTTCCGTTCGGCGAAGAGTGCATGTGAAGTATCAGCTATCTCATAACTTGAGGCAACTAATGGGGCCTTCGGGATTACCATTCAAGTCGATTAGGACCTATGACCATCGAAACTAGGACCACATTTATGCAGAACTGATTGACTCAATGAGCGCGAGAGTGAGAAATGTTTGGTAGAGACTCCTGAAAAGGAAACATCTGACTCACCGACTTCAAAGAAGCTTTGGCTTTGGAGGCGTTCCAACAAACACTCACGTGGGCTGTACAGATATCCAAGAAGAAAAGATACGTTGATGCCAAGAAGGTTAGTTCTTGAAGGTTGCATGGCAGGGGCTGTCACAACAAAGAAAAGGGTGTTCTGGAGATGCCAGATTGCATGGACGACGGGATAGTATTGTTCCAATAGTTAAACATGAAAAGCTCGACTAAACGTGTCCGACAGACCGTACCTGCAGGAATGTCGAATGACTACGGCCTAAAAGAAAGAAATCAGCAGCAGGCCGGCAAGCCAAAATGACGAGACTTCGTAACTTTTTCTTTCCAATCTCGATTGACATCTTCTCCAAGATATTCGACTTGATCCTTTTGCTCCCAGTCAGATCCTCCTCGCTCGCGTTTCTGGCTGCTTATCAAATCGTCGCCTTCATTCCACAAGAAGGCATATTCTAGACATGTTTGATATACCGAAAAACTTGTCTTGTTGTGAACGTACACAACAGAGGACGCGGCTATATGTGGAATATATGGCTTGTTTTGGTATTTGGTAGATAGATATGCATATGATGACTTGTTAACGTGTTGGCAGCACTAGTACCAAAACAGATACAGTAAGGGACCTTGTAGAATCGCGTCAAGCGTGCTAGAGTACAGTGGACTAAATTCTGAAATGAATCGCTTACTTGTTCTCAGCGACGCATGCCGACTCTCCTTTGTAACGATCTCTGCTCCCAGGAAAGATCTGGCTTGCTTCCTATTCGAGCGGGACGCTCAAGTTGTCCTCCAGTCCCAGGCCTGTCTCGTGCAGCTGTCTTCTATCCACTAGTGCAATCATCCAGACCCATACTAAACCATCATCCCGCCTCTTTGGTGCCTTATCCTAGACCACGCTTGGCCATCTCCAATCTGCAAGACGAACGCGACGTGTTCTCTGGTATACGAGCCCACCCTGAAGATTTGACGAGACCTCCAACGCGCATACGACGGATGCGTGGAACACATGTGAAGTCCAAAATCGTTCAGCGTTCTGCTTTCCCCGTCGCCGTATATGATGACGAGTGCGTTGAATGCGACGAGTGCGTTGAATGCGTATTGTGCTCCAGAAAAGAGGGCTAAATCGTTTCCCTACCAGAGACCAACACTCACTCCATTCTCAAGGCGAACCACATGCCCTCATCGTCCCATATAAACTTTGTGAGAGCGTCTAGGTGATGGGTGGCCGCAGTAGCCCTCACGCTAGCAAACTAACAGCGACACCCTGTTTGCAATCGCAGCTCGATCAAGGCTTGATGAATGACTCGCGAACGCGTCACGCAATGACCGGCCGCTACGAAAGGATGGAGTGTCGAACTACATTGTTTGAGGCCTTTCAAGATGACGGATTGGTAAAGAGCAGAAGCGAGAAGACTTGATCGAAGATAAACATTAACATGAAAAACACATTTGTCCATGAATCGCAGTCAAACAAAGGCTTTAAACAATCCAATGCAATCTCGATGAGGTCACGGGGCACGTGTGCGAGTGATTGTCGAGCAACACGGTGTAGTCCAAAACATGATAGTTCGAGATAGATGAATTCCAGCAGAACTCTGCTTGGGCGTGGTATAACCTGGACCCAGTGGATAACCTGTCAAGAGAATTCGGACAGGGATAGTAGTATGTGGCGCAGATAAAGAGAAGGGAGAGGACGGTGTCGAGGATGCGGAAGATGTCAGCGGAGGAGAGGTGGGAGACGGAAAGGAGGGAGACGATGAGCGGGGATGGCGGGCCGGATGTGTGGAGGGCTGGGGGAATGCAGAATGCCGTGGCGAGAGTATAGGAGAGCTGTGCGGAGAGAAGGAGAACGAGAGGAAGGGAGGTGCGCGGCGACGGGAGGGGTTTCTCAGACGAATGGTGTGACGCAGGCGATAGCTGGAAGAGACAGGCAGTGGTGGCGAGGGTGGCGACAATGGACACAAGGAACAGGATTGGCGTGATGCGGGAGAAGCGCGGGACAAAGGAGAAGAGCGTCGCTGCAGAGGCGTCAGGCGATGCTCACATGGTGCGTGGAGACATACCGCAGACGAGCAGCACGCCTGGGACAGCGAGCATGGGCAGACGGGCACCAGCGAGGACCTGGAGATGGAGAACGGACACAGCGAGGGTGGCAACGAGCAGCGTGTGGACGACGGCCTGCGCGTTGGGGCTGGGGACTAGGCCAAACGCTCCTGCCAGCAAGGCCAGCAGGACCAGAACAGGGACGGGAGTGTACATTGCCAGTCCCACTCATTTGCACTCCACTTGTTAAAAGCAGCTGTCCTCCGAGGACTTAGCCGCCGACCCGCACCCGCAACCCGCGCTTCTCCCCAGAAGCACTTCATCTCCAACGCAACAGCTCCTGTCCTGCCCACAACTCACCGACGATCTGCACAAAGGCACACACACACACTCACCCAGCAACTCCCCGATTCTCCCGCCCTCTCCCGCCGCCACAGCCGCCCCCCAGTCTCCCAAGTCTTGGCCACATGCAGTTTGCCGACCCAAGGATGCGTCATACGTCAGATCCAGACCCGTGGAACTCGAAGTGCAAGAAGCCAAGAAGAAGAAGCCACGCCAGCAATGGCACATAGTGCCTGCACAAATGTCCCCAATTGCAATCTGTTGCCCGACGACCATCCGACAGGAGAATCGACACTCCTTTGCCTTCTTTGGCTTCTCCGCGGCCCTTCCTTCGTTATCCCACACTCTAACCCAAATTCAAAAACATACATTCACTTGCTTGTATGGGCCGTTGCTAGCACGGCGTGACCGAGATCTACCTGCCGAATTTGATCAAAACGTCGACGAGACCGAGGCCTACAGCATAGGGTGTTGAATACGTGACGTGGCAGTGTCAATGTGACCACGTTAGTGTGACTTGCCAGCGCGGCGCGACATGGTAGCGCAGAAGGGAGATAATGAGCATGACGAGCCAAAAACACAGAGCAATGTTTGTATAATATTCAATGTTCGAATCGTATATAACAGTATCCGTAATCATAACATAAAAAAAAAGAAAACAGCAATGTTTGTATAATATTCAATGTTCGAATCGTATATAACAGTATCCGTAATCATAACATAAAAAAAAAGAAAACAAAAAAAGGCATAAATGTTTCAAAAAAAAAAAAAAAAAAAAAAAAAACATTCAGTTGTCAACAACGTCCCTGTATGCGTAGAACGTGTTGGCGTCAACACGACCGCCGTACAATAATAAGTACATCCCTGTACGACGCGGCTTTGTATTCGTGGCCTGTAAAGGGGTGTTATTAGACGAATTCCGTACAATAATAAGTACATCCCTGTACGACGCGGCTTTGTATTCGTGGCCTGTAAAGGGGTGTTATTAGACGAATTACGTCAAAAACTGGCAACTCACCTGTTCCTTGTTACTATGTTACTATATTGTTATCTACCTCCGCTAAGTGAATAGCTAAGAACGAGTCTGTAAGGACACGTCTCGGTAGACCTAGTACGTAGATTAAAAGGGCAAGTGGGGTAGCATCAAAACCCCGTGGGGAAAGCTTGCCACCACTGCAAAAGAAAAATAAGCTACTAATCGTAGAGAGATCTAACTTTGGTAATATGATTTGGCACCGCCCGCAGTGAGTCTCTGTACTTGACCCCAAATACGACCAGTCAAACGAATGGCGGACAAATGCCAAAGTGAAGCGAAAAATTGGGCCTGTCGTCTGATTTCGAGGGTGGGTTCAATACTCGCATTCGGTTGTAACATATCAAGCACTCTCGGAATTCTACCAAGATAAAATTTAGTATTGTGCAGTGGCCATACCGAGGAGTCATCAATGAAGAGTGACTTAGCGACATGTAAGATCGCGGATGCAGCCTCCTGAGATATCACGCCCTTCTCAACAATGTCTTTGCATCTGCTGTTCGTATTACGAGAAACTTCTTCAGAGAACTGTCTTCGAAAGTCGGAGAATCGGGGACAGTCAACGAAGATATGGTGTTCGTCCTCGTAATCCGTTCGACATCCGAAACGACAGTAGGGTACAGGCAGTATGTCTCTCGAATGAAGACGTGCAGCAGTTGGAAGCTGGCCGGCGCGAGCATAGAGTTGTGTTATCGCCGAGTAACAAGATATTGCACGTAGGTACGGAAATTCGGGAGGAGATCCGCGATCATAAATAAGACGCTGAAGTCGTAAACCAGCGCTGTATTCCAGCTCATGTGCAGTGTTGAGGGCCAGCCTGCGTTCAATATAAAACCTGGCATTAGATTCGATCCAACCATCGGTGGGGTTATATAGAGTGTAGTCGTCCATAAAGAATGTAGGAATCGGAGCGTACGGAGTGTTGATATCGGATTGAGCATTGACCGCGTGTCGATCAGCCGCAGAGTTGAGAATTGTGGGTAGGGTATCGTCATTGGCGTGCCCTTTAGTATATTTGATGATTGCGGGACGATCTTTGAGAATGGTTAGTAACCAACGGTAGTATGAGCGAGCATTCATATGTCGAAGTTTGCTTTCCATATTGGTAGTGGTCCGACTGTCGTCAATAAGTCTGACAGAGTTTAAATGATCTGTGTGAATTAGAGCATTCTCCACTCCATCGCGAGATATGATAAGTCCTGTAATTAAACCTATCAGCTCGCCATGGAGTATTGAAATGTTTCGACCACTTAGTTTTAGACAAACGGTCTTGTTACCGGTGGCTGCGGCGGTCACGGATTTGCGGTCTAACAAGCTAGCAGCAGCAGGAATCATAGAACCGTCAGTTCCCCACTGGTTGATATTCGAGGTTCTATGAGTCGGATCAAGTGTGCTGTTATCGGTCAGAGCCGTTACATAATTTTCCGCAATATGTCGTCTCAAATTCTTGTCGTATAATAGATCGGGTTGACCAGTGTAAAGCATGCCTATATGTAAGCGAGTGCAAGCTTCCTTTATAATTGACCAGTTCCGGATTTGAGCATCAGACCAGTTACCCTCCGGTATATCGCGTACTGTGAAAGAGGTAGTTAGATTATTGATAACGGACCACTTACCAAAATCTCTTAAATTGACAACACCCATGGATCGAACCGATCTAACAGCGTGCCCAGTTAACGGATTGTCTACTTGAAGGATTGATTTGGTGACTGCGAATACATGCGAGATTGAGCAGTTTCCTTCGAGCAGATAATTGAGATCCGTCTGGCGGACTGCAAGTCGAAGGTTGGCCAGATGTTCATGAGCGGTAAGCCATGCGGCTGGAATTGAGCCATGGAAACGAGAGAAATTGCGATCGAGACCACGTCCATCTAAGGGGTAGAGACAATTGTTGATATGGCATGTCCAATCAGCTAATGTGATCTTGGCCATTATACGATATGACGATATGTGATGGTTCAAATCTCGAATAAGTCCGTCCGCTGCAATGCCTGCATTGATTCTTGCGATTGACGGAAATTCGAATCCACCCAAATCGAGAGGTAAAGTCAGTAACTTTGAAGAGGGGCAAAAAGGAAAACCTAGGATGTCGTGTATTCTTTGAGTCAAGCGTTGATCCAGTTTGACAGCGTCTGAATGTGTGATAGGTTGAAGGGATAGTAGCGCTCGACATCTAGCAATCAGATTTTGAGATATTATCTTGCGAGTCAAGGTGAATGGGGTTCGCATGGTGAAGCTAGGAAACACAAATGTGTCGATAATATTGAGTAGTTCCAAATATCTAGATTTTGGATCGTCAACCTGTGTGCGTAAAAAGCTGAACTCATCAGTAGAGACTGGAACCTCATGTTCCAAGATATTCCAAGGATCGGATCCAGGCTCGTTCGTGATGGACGGGAATGAAAGCGTGGGAGGGATCGGGCCAGAAGCATTCAATATGTGAGCCGTCGTTTTCTCCCATGACGTTAGCCATCCGTAAGCGAGCTGAAACCTCTCCATTTCAAGAGTGAAGCGACGTAAGGACTTGTGGGAAAGTGCAACCAGATAGCTATTGTCAGTCGCTTCCGTCATCGATATAGTTAAAGTGCGATGATCATCTGGGAGGTGTGGATCAGCAGATGATTTGGACATACTAGAAATTACCACTGAGTCGGGATCATGACGGGAAATGTCATCCAAGTATCTATGCCCCAGACTAGTCGTAATCGTAGACTTGAATGGGGAGATAGGGCCTCCCTGTTTAGTAACCCCGTCGACTACAATAGGAGAAGTAATCCCAAAGGCCGTTCTCGGGAAGCATTTGACTGAGGACTGGGCAGCTTTGTCGAGATCACATATCGAAGAAGGTAACCCATATGCCTCACAGGCATCGTAAAAGCCATGTGGTGACAGGTAGTCAAAGCCCTTCATCTGATCACGTTTAAGTAAATATACGGTCTTTTTATTTCTCCGACTCCATGTTTTCAGGCCCGCGAGAAAACTCATGAGATCGCGAGTCTGTACGCCTGGTTGCGTCGCCACCTGTGTATCGGGTATTATGCCGAGTCTGGCAGCATACGGGGAAAGCTTGTAATTTAACCACGTCATCGGGGAGTTAGCTAAAAAATTGGAAATGATTAAACCTCTCCAATTAGAAAGGTTAGTGCGTATTCCTCTTTTGTGAAAGTAAGTAAGATGAGCGTCCTTAAGATTGCCAGGGAAGCGCGCGTTTAGAACAGAATAATTGTGTAAGTCTAGAACTAATTGTAAGGCCCGGTCAGATAGGTTTTTGACGCACCACTTTTCCCAGCCGTCGGGTCCGGGAGAGGGGCGTGGATTTCCTTTCCTGAGCATTGCACGAAAATCTTGTAAATTTGCCGCGATAGGCCACACAAACGGGTCTTCTTTAACTTTGTCGTGAACTTGAATTACAGAAGAGGTTAGTAACCAGGGTTTCGGTTTGTCAGGTGGTAATGATCGCTTATAAAGATTTGAGAAATAGCTTCTGGTGAGTTCCGCGACATCTTCAGGATTTGTGACCAGCGAATCCGGATCCTGGGGTGAGACCAGTGCGGTGGGAAGAGAGATAAATGACGCGGAGCCACCCATAAGTTTTTTAGATGATCCGCCAGATAGAACACTAGACATCCTTCCAACATCCTGGCGCTTCGCCCTTTCCCATATTTCCGACTTTCTTGCTGCATAAAGATCGCTATAATAAGTTTTTCTAATGTTAACAACGAATTTCAGTAGAGACAACTCCGATTTAGTAGGCAGTGAATAAAACTGGTTACTCAGCGATTCATAAGCTCTAATTGAACCGTATGAAGCATTTTGGCTGATTCCTTTTATTATGGAAATGGCACCTCCAATATGTCGAATCTTAGACACTATTTCGCGTATTGCTGGAGAGGTGATCTTCTTGTTTGAGCGATTGAAAGGTTTGTTACGTCCGAAGACATTTGACGCGGCCTGTCCAATTATTTTAGTAAGTTTATCGTATCGACATATATACTCATCGTCATCTGTTATTTCCTTGTTGAAACTTTCTTTGTCTTCGTCAACCAACTTGTCAACTAGACTTGAGAATAAGTTAAATTTATTTTTATCAGCTTTGGGAGGATATCTTATTCTCGGAGGAGGTAGGGGATCCAGTGTGACAGCGGGTGTAAGGTGAGGGGCTTGATTGGTTCGACGGATATTGGAGGAGAGGATTAACTTAGCAATAATAGCCCTATGATCGGTGCCGGGAATCCAAGTGTGATCGGTATGGATTTCAAAGTCGGTTAGATTTGAACTAGAGGTAATGACTCGATCGATAATGTTGCCTCCGTCGTTCGAATGCCATGCTCGACTAGTCCAATTGATAAATCTGTTGCACTCAGGTGACTTTTGCCATAGATCGGTTCCGCCTGTCAAATTCAGAAAATTTAGTAAGCATTGCCTGGCAAACAAGTTGTCAGAGGCTCTTTCCGCAGGGGACACTGTAGCATTTAGATCCCCAAACAAAGACCAGGATGTCTTAGTAAGGCACACGAGATCAGTTAGATGTGTCCAGAAGTCTCTTGACAATTCATCAAGTCCGGGATCGCATGGAGCGTATACTGCAAAAATCCGATGAGTAAATGAGGCTGAGTTAGAGCATGGTATGACGACGTCGGCTGCAACAACGCAACCACGGAAGGTAGTCTGACAAAGATTTAAGCGAGAAATGATTTGGATGTCTTTGCGTATGCCCAATACAACACCCCATTTTCCACGATGCGCAGCGCAGGGCACACCATTCTCCTCAAGAATCTCATAATTTGAGATAGGGAGATTAGCACCAGCGTTAGACCTGGTTTTGGTCTCAGAGATAGCGAAGAAGTGCGGTGCCAATTTAACTATAAGGGGACCAATATGAGCTAACTTGACTGGGCTGACTAGCCCATTAGCATTCAGTGCAAGTATGGAGACTTGCGAATGCACCGTCAATGGTTGAGCTGATGCAAATGGAACAACACTAGATATAATAAATGCATAAAGGATAATGCGAACGAGTCGTAAAGTCACAATATAGTTCAAAAAATGTAGCAAGGTTAATGAACGAGACGAACTTGATCTGGGAAGAGAAGGTACAGAGTTGTCCTTGAGACTGATAAAAGGTTTTGAAGTCGGAGTAAGGTCCGACAAAGGGAGGAAACAACAGAGATCCCCGACCATGGTTGAACATGATGACGAAGGATATGACAAGAAGTAAAAGAAGTAATAAAGCGCAGCGTAGAGATTATAAACAGTAGAGACGGGTGCCCAAAATATATACGAACACATCAAGAAAAGTAGACTGCCCATCCGTGAAATCCGGCTGAAGTTGAGTGTGGTCAGAACCCCATTCGAGTAAGATTCGGATTCACTGGGCGGAAGTCTGAGTGGATGGGCATCCACGTCAATACCAGTATTTGAATAAATCAGAGAATAATCGGAACATACCATATCCACGTCTGAGTACATCAGAACAGGAGTATGAACGATTCTTTCCTCTGGTAGACCTTCCATTGTTTTTCACTTCTTCCTGAGTCTCGTAGACGGAGCAGAGGTAGAGCTTTTTGGTGCTGGTCTGGGGGGCTGTTCGGTCGGCGGATTTGCGGATGACTGTGGAGCAGGGAGAGCTGGGGTCGAAGTGGCTCCGATGACATTTGCGAATTGATCAGATGTACTCGTCAGCTCATTTCTTTTTGTAGCGAGTTCGGTCGTAAGAGAGTCCAATGCCAACTGTAGCTCCTCGATCCGCTGTTGACTAGCAGGGAACAGCAAAGAGACGCGAAGACTTCCAATTTGAGATTCGAGTTCGACCACACGGGATCGGATCTTCTCCTCTCGACCTTGTACCATAAGGGCCTGCTGGGTCATGCACAGTCTTTGATCGAGAGTCAGGACTTGATCGATGAGTTTAGTCTGAGCGGATGTGATGTCATCTTGTTTCATTTGCACCGAACGAACTTCATTGCGCAATTCGCGAATCTCGGTTGCCATCAACTTAATCGTGCTATGAATCAGGTCGGCACCCTT